>SJYX01016915.1:0-45123 GCA_006410675.1 Oreotragus oreotragus
GCATTTCTCATGATGTACTCTGCATATAAGTTAAATAAGCAGGGTGACAATATACAGCCTGACGTACTCATTTTCCTATTTGGAACCAGCCTGTTGTTCCATGTCCAGTTCTAACTGTTGCTTCTGTATCTGCATACAGATTTCTCAGGAGGCAGGTCAGGTGTTCTGGTATTCCCATCTCTTGAAGACTTTTCCACTGTTTGTAGTGATACACACAGTCAAAGGCTTTGGCATAATCAATAAAGCAGAAGTAGATGTTTTTCTGGAACTCTCTTGCTTTTTCAATGATCTGATGGATGTTGGCAATTTGATCTGTTTCTCCCACAATCAATCTCTCCCATCAGGAAGCTTCCATAAGCCTCTTAATTCTTCTCCATCAGAAGGCAGACAGAATGAAAACTGCAATCACAGAAAGCTAATCAAACTGATTACATGAACCACAGCTTTGTCTGACTCAATGAAACTATGAAGCATGCTATGTAGAGCCACCTAAGACGGACAGATCATGGTGGAGAGTTCTGACAAAATGTGCTCCACTGGAGAAGGGAATGACAAACCACTTCATCATTCTTGCCTTGAGAACCCCATGAACAATTGAATAGTATGTATATGTATACATAGAAATATTTGATTATGAAAAAGTCCACTGTCAAGAAAATAAGAGATAGCTGTTGAGATTCAAAATGGTAAGGTGGTCTCATTCAAAAACCTCCCCATTCTGTTCCTACACTTAGAAATGGCACTTAAAATTGTGTGTATTCAAAAGATAAAAAACAAGAAATGAATGCCTCCCTGCACCAAAAAACAGAAGGTAAAACTATAATCATAACTGGAGTCTTAGGCTTCTGAGACCAACAAGATTAATATGGGCAGATGGAGCAAAGGTGCAAACAGCCCTGAGAACCCAAGTGATGCCAGAGCAAACAAAGCAAGGTACAGGAACATTTCTGTAGAAAATACACTTCTTTTTTCAAGTCACTCACATATTAGGCATTTTTTTTTTAATCTTTTCGATTTAGGAGCCACCTGGGCCTGCTACCAATTGAAGTTTAAAGTAAATATTCTCATCCACTATAGATGGGAATATAACTTCGCACAACATTTTGGGAGTCAGTTTTGTAGTATATATTAAGACCTTTTAAAATGTCTATTTGAAAAAATTTTTGAAGATAAAAATGTTTTAATGATCATATATTTTAACTCAATATTTCCACCTGTTGGTATTTTTGCAAAGAAAATAATGAGTGATGTGCATAAAAATGTGTATACAAGTACTTTCATCATGGCATTTCTTATAACAGCAGAAATATGGATGTTCAACTGTTGAATAATTATATAGTTTTTACTCAACCCATTGAAAATAAGGATCAATTTTCCCCAACAAGCAATGACCATCTAACAATACATATTTGTTTATGTAAGATTCCTGACTCGATTTAGGTATTTCTGTCTAATATTAGCAGTAGTCTGACTTTTAAAATTAGAATGTCAGTAATGGCTGCTTTTTGTCTTTATATTCTGATGCTAACTAGAAGTTATTTAGACATGGGAAAAGGCTTTTTGAGAAAAAGGGAAATGTGGTACTATAATATTTAAAGGCCTTCATAATTTTTCTTTTAAATCTAAAACTCACACTTGATATAATATCTTCATCTTCTCATTCTACTTATTCTGGGTCTCAAATTCTCATCTTTGCTTTCCTTATTTCCTTCAAAACATATTTTTATTAACCAGCATGAATTTATCAAAGGAAAAGCAATGCATATATATATATATATATATATATATATATATATACACCTTATTTGGTGAAGATCAGCCACACTCCAGTGCTTTTGCCTGGAAAATCCCATGGATGGAGGAGCCTGGTGGGCTGCAGTCCATGGGGTCACGAAGAGTCGGACACGACTGAGCGACTTCACTTTCACTTTTCACTTTCATGCATTGGAGAAGGAAAACCAATACAATATTGTAAAGTAATTAACCTTCAATTAAAATAAATAAATTTATATTAAAAAATAAAAAAGAATACAGCGTTCTCAGAAATCAGAAATTTTGTGCAATTTTATAACTAATAAGTATTCAGATTTAGCAAAGATAGATATTCTTCATTATGTAATAAGTTCAGCTTTATTTTCTTGCCCTCATAGTGAAAGAAGAGCTCTGTTAGCTTCCCAGACATCCCTCACGCCATTGGGAAAGAATGGACACAACATCCCAGCAACACTGGCACTTGAGTCTAAGGAACTTGTTAAATCTGTCCGTGCCATACTTGATATGGATTGTAAGTTTTCTATACTTTTTCAGTCTTTTAAAAATCACTTATTTAGCAAAACAAAAGAAGAAAATTTCACATTTCGTCGTTTACTCTTGTGAAATGTATTGGTTTGCCTATGGTGAAATTGATAGCTCTTTGATAAAAACCTTAAAAGGTTTAATGCAACCAGTAGTAGGAGGAGAATATTTGTTTTATTTTATGTGCTCCAAATGACTTCCAGCAGAAGATAGCTGATTAACACTTTTTTTTTTTAACCTCTACTTCCATTTAAAGTCTCTTTGAAATGGTATAATAAATTACAAAAATAAATCTACAACAGCACTGGAGACCTGGAAGGGTGGAATCAACCTTAAGGGATTTTTTAATAGTATAGAACAGATGGAATAAGATTGAAGGTAAGGCCCAACTGAGCAAAAGACCCTAGAACACAATAAAGATGAATGACAAAGCTGCTGAAACATTAACTAAACTATGAGAAACCCCCGGATCACAACCAGAGAAAATTGGGAGCAAACCCTGGGGCAGTCAGCAGGGTGATTAGTTACAGGGCTGCAGAGAGCTGAAGCGGTTCCCTGCCCTTCAGAGCTGAGGGAACACTCTCTCGAGGAGCTGTATGTTCTGTCACTGGATGCCTCCATTGCTCTCAGTGACCTCCCTGCTGACAGGGAGATCCTCGGGGAAAGCTTCAGTATTGGACATTGCCATCCTTCCCTCTTCCTATCTCCAGGCACTTTTCTCCCCAGTATATATTTGAACTTCCTTCTTATTGTTTGCTTTCTGTCTCTTTCCTTGGTGTCAGTCTGTCTGCCAGTTGTCTTTGTAATGGCCTTTTACATTCCACTATTCCTCTAGTTTGTACTCGTAATCTCTATGCTAGGGACCAGATACACACACACACGTAGCAAAAGTCTATGTTAATATGCTAAAGAATTACAAAAATTTACAAAAGAAAAAGTCTGTTTTAATCAAGTATTAAAATAGTAAGTAAATCAAACATTAGTGTAGTAAGTCATCTCCTAGCCAGGACTTACTCAAAGTCATCTACTAGCCAGGACTTATTCTAAGTCATCTACTAGCCAAGACTTACTCAAAGTCCTTACTCAAACTTACTCAAACAAAGTCCTGGCTAGTAGATGACTTGATTTAGTAATTAGGTAATATTCAAGACTCTTCCTTCAAAGTAACATTTGACTTTAAAACAATGCTATAGAGTATCAGAATCCATGCTTCTAAGAGTATCTGCTAAATTTTTGCAGTGAACATTTTTTTATAATTTTGATTAACCTACTACATTTTTTTAAATTAAATGTATTTTAGAAACCCTGTAAGAACTCTTTATGTGGAGGAATTCTGTGTTTTTATGGGGGATGAAAATACCACTACTGTAAAGTAAAATAAAATTAAATTAAATTTTAAAAAAAGGAAAATAACCACTACTAATGTATTATGTGTATGACCAGAATTTTATGTCAGACATTTTTAAGTGAGGGTGGCAACAGCAGAGAAACACCTGCACAGACATAGCCCTGTGGACATTGCAACCATTCATTTTAATAACTTGCTACCATTAACCTTTATATTTGTCAAACATGATTATTCAAAGAAATTTTTTTAACTTCAGCACTTCTTTGGATGAAAAGTAAAGAATTACATCTACACTTTTTATCTGTTAATAGGATTATACCTACTCTGCTGTTTAAAACTAGTAAATAGTTTCTATGTTGTCTTCTTATTTAGAAATACAGTTGCTAATGTTTGCATATTTCCCAGCACTTTTGTGATTACATATAGCTTATCTTTTAAGTGTGATAATTCAGATAAACTCAGCTCATTTTTCTTTCTCTTTAAGCAGTAGCTTTTTCTATCTGTAATGCAAAGGAGAAAATCACTATCAGGAGGTAGATAATTCAGCTCCTCCACTTCATTTCCTTTGACCTGGTTATCTGATTATTTCAAGTTACAGTTTGAAGTTTTCATTTGGGTAATTATCTCCACTTTCTTGTTAAGTACACTCCAGGAAGTTATACTATGGAATTTCCTTAGAAATTAAATTAAGATTTCTTAGGTCTTATAACTTTAAAAGCAGTCTCTAAGGGAGGTCTAGAGGACAGTTCCAAACCATTTTTGGATCTTATACTCCACTGAAATTTGATGAAAGTCCTCTTCCCAGAAATGTGCAATTGAACACATTTTTTCATCCATTATCAGAGTGTTTATGAATCCCAACTTAAGAACTCCTGATATAGAATTACAGGGAACACGAATGCTTTCTAGAGCATTGCAAACATGGCTGTCCATCTCTCCAAAAAATACCTCTAGCAGTGGAGAAGTTTGTGAATCATAGAGGCAGCCAAGAGTTCAGTAGCACTTGGAATCCACGTAAACAGTGTACCTCAAAATCTCGGTGTATCCTTGAGGTGCCTCAGAGAGCCTCTCAGTCGGTCAGCTAACCTCAGTAGGCAAGTTACCTAAGCTCTCGCCTGTTTCCTCATGTGAAAGGCAGAGATCACAATGTCTCAAGGGGCAGGATTGAAGGATTACACAAGATACATGTCAAGGACCTGAGAGTATAAGATGTTCCATAAATTGGTGTTACTGCCACTGGTACCACTTACATTATTAATAAGGTACCACTGGTACATTATTATTTAAAGTAATTAATTTAAATAATTAATACTTTTTCTCTATGGTAATTATAAAGTAATTTTCTAAAGCTTCATTCAACTTGGATACATTTGAAAATGTGATAAATGAGAGCTTTTCTTAATATATGACATTTAAAGTTATTATTGATTTTCAGTTAGAATGTAATCATCACAGGAAACTGCGGTTACATGTCTGAACCGGCATCTTATCTTTCAGTTGTTTATTGCTAACTATAAGGAAACGTAGGTCGACTCTGTTCTGTTCACTTTCAGTGAAACAGCATGTAGACGTAATAAACATTTTCAGTCAGTACTGGAACCCCTGAACGTCTTTACATTGCTCTCCATCAATATTTACATGATCAGTGTTGTGATCCTTTAGTGTAATCTTGATTTGAAATAACTACATCTTTTAAAGTGTAATCTTTGTTTGACATTTAGATTAGCAAAATTTTATAACAAAAGCAGGAAGAGGCAGTTCTAGTTAAGAAAAATGCACATTAAAGCAGTATCTGGCTGGGTATCCAATAGGAGGTCTTTTATAAAAAGAGTTGTTGACTTCCTGGTTAAGCGACAGCATAAGCACAGGCTTCTACCTTCCTTCCCATGGAAATGGTAAACGGAATGTAAAAATAGGGGGGAATCTTCAAAAGCACTAGCAGGTATAGGCAAATCCCAAAAACTTGTCAGTATAGGACAGCTAGAACTACATAGAAGAGAAGAACGAAGGTCTGTCTTGTTACCCTCTCTGCTGAGTAACAGTTGCAATTTTGGGAGCAACTGGAGGGAACCCTGGCCGGAGGCCACTCCTTAATGCATTCTAATCTGAAGGGGTAATGAATACAGAGACTGGCTAGAGGTGGACGGACTGTTTTTACTCTAATATTTTGGTAAGTCAGTGTCGTTTGGTAAAATCCTCAGGGTCTATGTGGATTCCAAGTCAAGCAGAAGGTCAGTGGGGCTTGGTCGGTTAGGCAGCCTAGGGACACTTTAGGCCTGACACACTCTGGATCACACGAGAGATGTATGTAAAGAAATAAATGTAAAGGGAGCCGGACACCACAGGCCACCATGCTCTGCACAACCGTCTCTGGTCCTGGCTCACGACTCACCCCCCTCAGACTGCTGCATTGTCCTCGTAGCTGCAGTGCAAGTGCACATGGGCCAGCCTCCAACCTGAGCTTAGATCGCATGTCAGAGCAGCCAAGGGTCCACACCTTCTTGAAAAGGGCAAAAACCAATTCTGAGTAAAGAGCTCTGTACATTCAAGACTTTTATAAAGAGACACTCGTTCATTCCATTCATTCAAGTTCTTATAAACAAATAGGTATATGTATCAGTTCAGTTTAGTCACTCAGTCGTGTCTGACTCTTTGCGACCCCATGGACTGCAGCAAGCCAGACCTCCCTGTCCATCACCAACTCCTGGAGTTTACTCAAACTCATGTCCATCAAGTCAGTGATGCCATCCAACCATCATCCTCTGTCATCCCCTTCTCCTCCTGCCTGCAATCTTTCCCAGCATCAGGGTCTTTTCCAATGAGTCGGTTCTTTGCATCAGGTGGCTCAAGTATTGGAGTTTCAGCATCAGTTCTTTCAGCATCAGTTCTGATTTCCTTTAGGATGGACTGGTTTGATCTTGCAGTCCAAGGGACTCTCAAGAATCTTCTCTAAAAACACTGTTCAAAAGCATCAATTCTTCAGTGCTCAGCTTTCTTTATAGTCCAACTGTCACATCCATACATAATACTGGAAAAACCATAGCTTTGACTAGATGGACTTTTGTTGGTAAAGTAATGTCTCTGCTTTTTAATATGCTGTCTAGGTTCATCATAGCTTTTCTTCTAAGGAGTAAGTGTCTTCTAATTTCATGGCTGCAGTCACCATCTGCAGTGATTTGGGAGCCCAAGAAAATAAAGCCTGTCACTATTTCCATTGTTTCCCTGTCTATTTGCCATGAAGTGATGGGACCAGATGCCACGATCTTAGTTTTCTGAATGTTAAGCTGAAGCCAACTTTTTCACTCTTCTCTTTCACTTTCATCAAGAGGCTCTTTTGTTCTTCTTCACTTTCTGCCATAAGGGTGGTGTCAACTGCATATCTGAGGTTATTGTTTTTTCTCCCGACAATCTTGATTCCAGCTTGTGCTTCATTCAGCCCAGCATTTCTCATGATGTACTCTGCATATAAGTTAAATAAGCAGGGTGACAATATACAGCCTGACGTACTCATTTTCCTATTTGGAACCAGCCTGTTGTTCCATGTCCAGTTCTAACTGTTGCTTCTGTATCTGCATACAGATTTCTCAGGAGGCAGGTCAGGTGTTCTGGTATTCCCATCTCTTGAAGACTTTTCCACTGTTTGTAGTGATACACACAGTCAAAGGCTTTGGCATAATCAATAAAGCAGAAGTAGATGTTTTTCTGGAACTCTCTTGCTTTTTCAATGATCTGATGGATGTTGGCAATTTGATCTGTTTCTCCCACAATCAATCTCTCCCATCAGGAAGCTTCCATAAGCCTCTTAATTCTTCTCCATCAGAAGGCAGACAGAATGAAAACTGCAATCACAGAAAGCTAATCAAACTGATTACATGAACCACAGCTTTGTCTGACTCAATGAAACTATGAAGCATGCTATGTAGAGCCACCTAAGACGGACAGATCATGGTGGAGAGTTCTGACAAAATGTGCTCCACTGGAGAAGGGAATGACAAACCACTTCATCATTCTTGCCTTGAGAACCCCATGAACAATTGAATAGTATGTATATGTATACATAGAAATATTTGATTATGAAAAAGTCCACTGTCAAGAAAATAAGAGATAGCTGTTGAGATTCAAAATGGTAAGGTGGTCTCATTCAAAAACCTCCCCATTCTGTTCCTACACTTAGAAATGGCACTTAAAATTGTGTGTATTCAAAAGATAAAAAACAAGAAATGAATGCCTCCCTGCACCAAAAAACAGAAGGTAAAACTATAATCATAACTGGAGTCTTAGGCTTCTGAGACCAACAAGATTAATATGGGCAGATGGAGCAAAGGTGCAAACAGCCCTGAGAACCCAAGTGATGCCAGAGCAAACAAAGCAAGGTACAGGAACATTTCTGTAGAAAATACACTTCTTTTTTCAAGTCACTCACATATTAGGCATTTTTTTTTTAATCTTTTCGATTTAGGAGCCACCTGGGCCTGCTACCAATTGAAGTTTAAAGTAAATATTCTCATCCACTATAGATGGGAATATAACTTCGCACAACATTTTGGGAGTCAGTTTTGTAGTATATATTAAGACCTTTTAAAATGTCTATTTGAAAAAATTTTTGAAGATAAAAATGTTTTAATGATCATATATTTTAACTCAATATTTCCACCTGTTGGTATTTTTGCAAAGAAAATAATGAGTGATGTGCATAAAAATGTGTATACAAGTACTTTCATCATGGCATTTCTTATAACAGCAGAAATATGGATGTTCAACTGTTGAATAATTATATAGTTTTTACTCAACCCATTGAAAATAAGGATCAATTTTCCCCAACAAGCAATGACCATCTAACAATACATATTTGTTTATGTAAGATTCCTGACTCGATTTAGGTATTTCTGTCTAATATTAGCAGTAGTCTGACTTTTAAAATTAGAATGTCAGTAATGGCTGCTTTTTGTCTTTATATTCTGATGCTAACTAGAAGTTATTTAGACATGGGAAAAGGCTTTTTGAGAAAAAGGGAAATGTGGTACTATAATATTTAAAGGCCTTCATAATTTTTCTTTTAAATCTAAAACTCACACTTGATATAATATCTTCATCTTCTCATTCTACTTATTCTGGGTCTCAAATTCTCATCTTTGCTTTCCTTATTTCCTTCAAAACATATTTTTATTAACCAGCATGAATTTATCAAAGGAAAAGCAATGCATATATATATATATATATATATATATATATATATACACCTTATTTGGTGAAGATCAGCCACACTCCAGTGCTTTTGCCTGGAAAATCCCATGGATGGAGGAGCCTGGTGGGCTGCAGTCCATGGGGTCACGAAGAGTCGGACACGACTGAGCGACTTCACTTTCACTTTTCACTTTCATGCATTGGAGAAGGAAATGGCAACCCACTCCAGTATTCTTGCCTGGAGAATCCCAGGGACGGGGGAGCCTGGTGGGCTGCCGTCTGTGGGGTTGCACAGAGTCGGACACAACTGAAGCGACTTAGCAGCAGCAGCAGCAGCCATACTCTTTAGAATGAGCATTATGGTATTTACTTCCACCTAAAATAATCATACTATTAATATATCTTTCTTCTCCTAGAATTGGGGGAAATGTTTTATGTATAGCAAATAGGTTACATGATTCTGATGCCATTTGAGAGAGTTTCACTTGTTTTTTAAGGCTGACCTATTCTCTAGTGATTTGGTTATTCAGAATCAGATAATAACCACTGTAAATATTCATGGTGTTTTACCGTTCAAGGAATATGGTAAACTTACATATTCTCTTGTATTGTTGCAGAGTGAAGAAAGTAGGTTACTGCTATAATGTTCCATTAAGAAAATATATCAAATTTAATCTTGGGTGATTTCTGGAAAATCAACTATGCTTGAGTTGTTCAGTTTTGTTTTAAGAAGGCAAATTATTATTAGCCTCAAGAAAAATAAGTAATTTTTTTCCTAGTACAATTTCCAAAAATAAAAAAGTGAGAGAAAAATAGATCATTTAAAAGAAGGTAATCATTTAGATTCACTTAGATTTTTTTTTACTTCATTCTTTCATTAACTATTTATTAGGTATCTTCAATGGGCACGACCCTGACCTAGGCCTTTGATAGCAGCATAAACAAAGTCCTTGCTCTCAAACTGTTTAAATAAACTGTAAGGGCAGAGATGGACAAACAAGTTAGCAAATAAGTACACGACAATTTCAGATAGTGATGACTATTAGGCATATAATAAGCCAGTTGTGTAAGGAAATGTGAGTATGTGGTAATGCTACTCTTTTTGAAGAGATGATATTTGAACTGAGATCCAATCAGCAGGAAACCTGTATGGGAAGAGCTTTTTAGACTAAGTACAAAAGCCTTGAGGTAAGAGCAGTCTTGACGTATTTGAGAGAAATAATTTTTAAAAAAATCCTGGGATATATCAGAAGATATATATATGTATATATATCAGAAAGCAGAAGAGTAGCCAGGAGGTAAGGGTGGAGAAGCAGAAAGGAGCCAGATCATATGGGACTTTGAACACCATGAAAGGAGTTTGGATTTTATTTTGAGTATCATAGGAGCCATTAATGGTTTTAAGCAGGAAGGAATAACATTATCTGGTCTACATTAAAAAAAAAAAAAAAAAAAAAAACACCCAGGCAGTTGCTTGAAACTGGACTGTAAGAGTAACCAAGAGTGAAGAAAGCAGGAAGACTGGCTGGCTATTACACCATCTACATAGGCGATGGCAGTACCATGGGCTGCATTTGGAGTAACAAGAAACAAATATTCACTTCACTCAAAAAGAGAAGTTGGTCAGTGTGTATAATTGTTTGGAACATTTGAAATTCGATATTAATGTTTAAACTTGATATTTGTTGGATATTGGGTCAATAAGTAACCAAAAGTCCACAAGCCCAAAGCAGTTGCCTGTCATTATTTTGGATCTTAAGCTATCTCATGTTTCCCTACTGCTCCTTCTGCACATTAATTACCTGTTGGGTATTTGCCCTTTTTGTTAAATAAATTTCTGAGAATTGAAGTCCTGAGATAATTTAGTGATACCAAATCCATAGTTGTTGTTATTGTTTATTCGCTAAGTCATGTCCAACTCTTCGCAGCCCCTTGGACTCTAGCCCGCCAGGCTCCTCTGTCCATGGGATTTCCCAGACAAGAATACTGGAGTGGGTTGTCATTTCTGTCTTCACAGGATCTTCTTGAATCTGTAGTAACCATCAACTATTCTTGTTTGGTACATAGGAAACAAACATAGTTTTCAGTCTTAAAAATCAGGATGCCACTCTGTTTCCTGTATTCAGTATTCGTGAACAGATATTCAGTAAATCAATCCCAGAGCTTCCACATGGTATTTGTCTTCATAGACAATCATTTCCAGGACAGTATTTCAGAAATATACTTTAATCACATATACTGCCAGCAGCTGTAGACATAAAAGCATGGCTAGACTGTAGCCCGCCAGTCTCTTCTGTCCATGAAATTCTCCAGACAAGAATACTGAAGTAGGTAGCCATTCCCTTCTCCAGGGGAACTTCCTGGCCCAGGGATCAAACCTGAGTCTCTTGTATTGCAGGCAGATTCTTTATGATCTGAGCCACCAGGGAAGACCAGACAAGCCAGACCTAATTTCTCCCACAAGACAGGAATAAGTTGTCAAGGGGATAACAGAATGCACAGTATATAGGATTTAATTAAGTAAATGTCTGTATACCTCAGCACTAACATGGTGAACAGACTGTAACTTAAAATGACTTCCAATACAAAGGCAGAAAAAATATAGGAATACTTCATAAATTACAGAAGACATAGATGGTAGAGTGTAGGGAATTAGCTCTCTTCCAAGAAATGAAGGTCTGTAATTCCTGGCACAGTTAGAACTGACTATAATAACAGAATGTCTAAAGTGTAGTTCATGTTTCTGCCCTATAACTGGACAAACAAAATGTAGATGATGGCGGAAAGAAATATTTTCCCTCAAGGCCTGAAAATGTCCTCATTCAAACTGAATGCGTTCTTTCAGATTAATGAAATAGGTGTTCTCCAGAGTTCATATGAGGACAAAGTATTAACAGCTCATCTCAGGAAAGACAGCAGCAGTAGCAGTTGTATGCAGTTACTGCTTTAATAATTATTTAATATGATAAAATAGTTCAATTTAGATCCAGAAGTTCCTTCCTTCAACAACAGACTATTAATATTACTGTTACAGATAAAATATTTTAAAATAATAATACCAAAGATATAGAAGGTTTTTTAAATTCTATCAGTTTTACAGTTTAAAAGAACTATTTTACATCCCTGTGTCCTCATACAACCCTGTGAGATAGTCATTGTTATTTCTGCTTTAAAAGATATGAAAAGATTAAGGCTCAGAGAACTGAAATAATTTTCTTAAGCCACATACTTGGAAAGTACAATGCCAGAACCCTGACCTAGGCTTTCTACTAATATTAAGTCCTATGAGTCTCACAGGGGTGTAGGTAAGTCATTATATCACAATTAACTGGTGGATTTTTTTTCTCTTGAGAGTATATAAAATAGCAGGGTGCCCTATATCCAGTATCAGCCTAAGTAAGATAAAAATATGATGACCTCTTGGAGTCTTGGCTTTCTGTCTCTAAATTGGGGATACAGTCTTCATAAGGTTATTTCAAAGATTAAACGTACTAGTACAGAAGCACTTTTTAAAATATAAAAAGTGTGTTGGTGTTACTGGCTTAGTCATGTCGGACTCTTTGCAACCCCATAGACTGTAGCCCACCAGGCTCCTCTGTCCATTGGATCCTCCAGGCAAGAATACTAGAGTGGGCTGGCATTCCCTTCTCCAGGGGATCTTCCCAACCCAGGGATCCAACTCAGATCTCCTGCTTTGCAGGCAGATTCTTTACTATCTGAGCCACCAGGGAAGCCCTTTAAATATAAAGTGCTTTGTAAATATGAGATTATGTTTTAGAGTCCATTTTTTTTATTTTAATTAGAATCATTGACCAATATTCATGAAGTAACAAATATTCAGAATAAAGCAACAGATTACATTGATTCAGGAAGCTTTAATAATTTTCAGTCATGCATAGAAGAATACCTGACTCGTTGATATAGTTATTTTCTCAGGTCAGAATGGGAGAGCATCTTTTTTCTTTTTCTTTTAATTAGAAACATCTATATTGTTTGTTTGCTTTTTAGAGCAAACATTTGTTACTTCGAAAATTAAAGCATCCTTAAGTACAATAAATGGTTAAGCACCATGGAAACCTCAGAGTAAAAATTAAAAGCTCTCAAGCCTACTTCTTGGACAAGATCTTAGGGTAAATTCCTCAACTTCACTTTTGCTCCATTTATAAAATGGAAAGATGAGCATCATAGCTCATTTATTACAGGATAAAATGAAATAACATTGTGAAATTAGCTTTTACTTAGAAATTAGTTGTTTGCACTCTAAATGATATCTTTGTAGATTCATTAGATTAATTGTTGCTAGTATAAGACAGAATAGTATACTGAAGAGATCATATCTTGAATTCAAATTCCAGCTTTAAGACCTAATATTTGTGCAGAAAAGTCCCAAAAGGGGTTCTGTACACTCTCTGAGTCTCAATTTCTTCACCTATGAAAATGGAGATGTCATTAGCTCATGAGGTTGCTGGGAGGATTGCAGAAAATGTAACTGAGGTAACTAGCTGATTAAAGTTAATGTTTATAAAGTGGCTCATATCTGGTAGGTACTCAGTATACATCATCATTATTATCATTGTCATTATAATCTTCATCATTCATTGTCATTATGTAAAAGAAGTTTGTCCTTGCAGCCTACTCTGATATGATCAACTGTTCTCTTCTTCCCTCTATTTTTAGGCGAGGGGAAGCTGGAAACCTTAGACGGTGGTGAAAAATTTCTATTGATACAGATTTATGTAATTTATCATTATTAAGTCACTGAGAATGTGTAAAAACAATGTGTCGATACCTCTGAAAACAATTCAAAACTAACATTTCACTGTTTAATACAACAGTAAAATTTAAATAGGAAACCAAACTTCAACTCAGTTTTTTTCATGGATATAAAGCTTGAAATAATAAAGAAATTTATGTCTAACTAGTAGCTTGGTAGGCTGCAGTCCATGGGGTCGCAAAGAGTCAGACACGACTGAGCGACTTCACTTTCACTTTTCACTTTTATGCATTGGAGAAGGAAATGGCAACCCACTCCCTTGTTCTTACCTGGAGAATCCCAGGGACAGAGGAGGCTGGTGGGCTGCTGTCTATGGGTTCGCACAGAGTCGGACACAACTGAAGCGACTTAGCAGCAGCAGCAGCAGCAGTAGCTTCAAGGGCACTCAGATTTTACAAAGCATTGAATGTGGAAAGGGAGGTCTTGCTAAGCTTCTATAGACATTGGAGAAGGAAATGGCAACCCACTCCAGTGTTCTTACCTGGAGAATCCCAGGGACAGAGGAGGCTGGTGGGCTGCTGTCTATGGGTTCGCACAGAGTCGGACACAACTGAAGCGACTTAGCAGCAGCAGCAGCAGCAGTAGCTTCAAGGGCACTCAGATTTTACAAAGCATTGAATGTGGAAAGGGAGGTCTTGCTAAGCTTCTATAGGAAACAGAAATACTGAAATTGCCCAGGGATTGGTATAACTAGTTCTCTGCAAGTCCTTGACAGACATTTCACCACTGTGAGGGAGAAGTAAGCCATATAGATATCTGGTGCAAGAGTGTTCCAGACAGCAATTGCAAAGGCCTGAGGTAGGAGGGGGTCTTGTATATTTAAACAAGACAAAGAGGACATCTGGACAGAGGGATATCCAGCTCATTGCATCGTCAGTCCTCAGCTGATTGTCTGCTTCTCAGAAAGGTCTTTCCTAACTACCCATTTAATTTGAGCCTTCTGTCTCCCTCCAAGCTCTGTTACACTCCCCTGTTTTATTCTCTTCTTAGGACAGCAGACTGTTTTTTTATTTTCTTGTTAACTTTCTGTCTCCTCCATTAGAATATGAGATCCCCGGAGAACAGGAATCTTGGATATCTTGTTCACTACAATTTAGGTAATGCCTAAAACAGTACCTGGCACATGGTAGGTGATCATGAAATAGTTGTAATTCATTATGATAGTATCTGTTTAATGAATACGTTTACTATATATGTTTCAGTATCATTTACTTCGATATGAGCTTAAACAAATGAGGCCCCATTTCTGTTCAGCAGAGGGCTGTTACTAGCAGTATCCCTCACTCAGCCTGCAGTGTTAGTGAGTACCTGCGGAAACCAGCACACTCACAATCTTGGAGAGCAGATGTCTCTGTCTCTAGGAACCTAAAATGTACATGTTCCTGAACCCTTTAGTTTCATTTCTAGGATCTCTTATGGAAATTAATTCCCATTCATATGCATGAATCTAACAAACACAAATATCCATTGTATATGCACATAGATGTCAGGTAGTTCTTTCCACAAATATTCATTGAGAAAATGTGTATCAAGCATTGAGAACAGAGGCTGGGTCCGCTCATGTTGAGGATGTTCGAGAGGCAGGTGAAACTTGAGGAGCTCCAGAATCACTTCTTCTCTCTTGTACCTGTAGAACCTAGGTGGGGTGATGGGACCAGATGCCATGATTTTTGTGTTTTGAATATTGAATTTTAAGCCAGGTTTTCCACTCTCCTCTTTCACTTTCATCAAGGGGCTCTTTAATTCTTCTTCATTTCTGCCATAAGGTTGATGTCATCTGCATGTCTGAGGTTGTTGATATTTCTTCTGGCAATTTTGACTCCCAGCTTGTGCTTCATCCATCGTAGCATTTCACATGATGTACTCTGCATATAAGTTAAATAAGCAGGGTGACAGTATACAGCCTTGACGTACTCTTTCCCAATTTGGAACCAATCCATTGTTCCATGTCCCATTCTAACTGTTGCTTCTTGACCTGCATACAGATTTCTCAGGAGGCAGGTAAGGTGTTCTAATATTCCCATCTCTTGAAGAATTTTCCACAGTTTGTTGTGATCCACACAATCAAAGGCTTTGGCATAATCAATAAAGTATAAGTAGATGTTTTTCTGGAACTCTCTTGCTTTTTCTGTGATCCAGTGTATGTTGGCAATTTGATCTCTGGTTCGTGTGCCTTTTCTAAATCCAGCTAAAACATCTGGAAGTTCTTGGTTCATGTACTGTTGAAGCCTCACTTGGAGAATTTTGAGCGTTGCTTATCTAGTTTGTGAAATAAGTACAATTGTGCAGTATTCTGAACATCCTTTGGCATTTATTTTCTTTGGAATTGGAATGAAAACTGACCTTTTCCAGTCCTGTGGCCACTGCTGAGTTTTCCAAATTTGCTGGCATATTGGGTGCATCAAGTTTTAGGACTTTCACAGCATCATCTTTTAGGACTTGAAATAGCTCAGCTGGAATTCCATCACCTCCACTAGCTTTGTTTGTAGTGATGCTTCCTAAGGTGCACCTGATTTCGCATTCCAGGATGTCTGACTCTAGGTGAGTGATCACACCATCATGGCTATCTGCATCATTAAAATATTTTTGTGTGTAGTTCTATGTATTCTTGCCACCTCTTTCTTCTACTTCTGTTAGGTCTATACTGTTTTTGTCCTTTATCATGCCCATCTTTGCACAAAATGTTCCCTTGGTATCTCTAATTTTCTTGAAGAGATCTCTAGTCTTTCCCATTCTATTGTTTTCCTCTATTTCTTTGCACTGATCACTGAGGAAGGCTTTCTTATCTCTCCTTGCTGTTGTGGAGCTCAGCATTCAGATGGGTGTATCTTTCCTTTTCTCCTTTGCCTTTAGCTTCTCTTGTTTTCTCTGCTATTTGTAAGGCCTCCTTAGACAATTTTTCATTTCTTTTTCTTGGGGATGGTCTTGATCCCTGCCTCCTGTACAGTGTCATGAACCTCCATCCATAGTTCTTCAGGCACTATGTCTACCAGATATAATCCATTGCATCTGTGTATCACTTCCACACTGTGTAATCCTAAGGGATTTGATTTAGGTCATACTTGAAAGGTCTAGTGGTTTTCCCTACTTTCTTCATTTTAAGTCTGAATTTGGCAATAAGGAGTTCATGACCTGAGCCACAGTCAGCTCTATACAGTTAGCAAAAGCAAAACCGAGAGCTGAAGGTCTTGTAGGTCTTCATAGAACCATTCAACTTCAGCTTCTTCAGCGTTAGTGCTTAGGGCATAGACTTAGATTACTGTGATATTGAATTATTTGCCTTGGCAACAAACAGAGATCATTACTGTCATTTTTGAGATCGCCCCCAAGTACTGCATTTTGGACTCTTGTTGACTATGAGGGCCGCTCCATTTCTTCTAAGGGATTCTTGCCCACAGTAGTAGGTATAATGGTCATCTGAGTTAAATTCACCCATTCCAGTCCATTTTAGTTCACTGATTCCTAAACTGTCGATGTTCACTCTTGCCGTCTCCTGTTTGACCACTTCCAATTTACCTTGATTCATGGAGCTAACATTCCAGGTTCCTGTGCAATATTGCTCTTTACAGAGCATCAGACTTTACTTCCAACATGAGTGACATCCACAACTGGGAGTTGTTTTCACCTTTACTCCGTCTCTTCATTCTTTCTGGAGTTATTTCTTCGCTCTTCTCCAGTAGCATATTGGGCACCTACCGACCTGGGTTCAATCCTATAACCACAAGGAATTGAATTCTGTTAATAATACCAAAGCCTTCCCGGTTAAGCCTCAGATGAGACCACAGTCTTACCAGACCCAAAGCAGAAGACTCAGCTAAGCCTCACTCAGATTCCCAACCTGCAGAAACTGTGAGATTAAAATATATATATTATTCTAAGTTGCCAAGTATGCAGTAGTTTAACAGCAATAGAAAATTAATATCATATACTAGTGCCATTTGCTTCTGCCTTCCTAGTTGAGAAAATGACTGTCAAAGCTGCAATGCTGGAATTTTCTCTGGAATAAAAATATTTCCTTCTACTAAAGTAAGAGACACAAGTTACATTTGTAGAATTTTGAATCAACTTTCAGACTTCTCATGGGGTGACTCTTTTCTGTCTCCCCTATTTCTTTAACTCATTTCTATCCAATCGAAGGAAGTTCTAGGGGAACTGAAGGATGCCCCTTTACAACTGTAATGAAGACAGGAGCCTCCAGAAGCACACAACTGCTACATTAGAGGTGGTGTCGTGAATCTTCCCAAGTGAAACAGCTCTCCCTCTTCCTGGGGCGACGTCTCATTCGCATGTCTCATTCCCAGTACCGATCCCATGCTTGACACATAGCTGATGCTCAGTGACTGATGAATGTTTCTTGGTAACTTACCTCACCTATAAATCCAGTGAGAAAAAAGAAAAGCCATCATCCCTCCTTACTGTGGTCCTTTTCCTTCCTAGATTTTTGGGAATGAAAAGGCGATCATGACACTCATTTGTGTACAGGAAAGCAAATGAGCATTGAGAGTCCAGAGATGAGTGAATTGCTCTTTGTTCATAAAAGGAATCTGTAAAGCCTAACATGAATACCAATAATTCTATAATTCTTTTTTCCTTCTCAGTCTACAGAGTTGTGTTTAGTGTTTTTTTTTTAATTGAGGTATAATTGACATGTTTAATTTAATATGCATCCTCTTCAGTGTTGATAAATGCCAAAAGCTTAATTGTCTGATTCCAAATGATACTGGCATAATGGACTCATTTGTTATGTCTCCATTTTCTATCTTCACATCACATAAAAGTACAAGCCTTTTATAACCTGACAATAATTGGAATGCCTTTATCTTTTGTTCACTTTATTGTCAGTTTCCCTCTTTGTAGACTTGTAGTGGAAACATAATTTTAACATTATTCATTCCTGTTTGGTACATTGAATGCCTGGTACATTGTACCTCATTACTAAGAATTTGTGAATCCTTTATACATACTCTCATTAATTAATTCTTAATTGCTTTGTTGGACATTACTGATGACAAATGCTCCAAGGTTTTGTTTTCATTTGTATAACATGTAAGTATAAAATGAACAAAATATATATACTTCATTGCTTTTACTGTCCATATCAGAAGCATGGTAATTTTTAATCTAAAGAAGTGAAAGTATTTCAACTCATAATGTTATTATATGAATCAGGAAATTACGTATCTGTTAAATAGAAGCCTTTTTAAAAAAAAAAACAAAGATGAATTGATAAATGTTCAGGGGCATGTGTATTGCCTGAAAACATGGTTAATTTTTTAAAATTTAATAAGCAATGTATTATTTTTCCTCCACAGTCTGTTCTCTTCTGGTCTTTAATACATAAATCATGCCCCATCACTCTCCAAGTCAGAACTCTCCAATGACTTCCCATCACACTTAGAATAAGATCCAGACACCTTCCCATGGTTTACAAGACCTTTCCTCTCTGGCCCTGACTAGCTGTCTACTACGCTTCTTCTGCTTATGTTACATGAGTCTCGTTGGTCTTTTTATAGTTCTTCAGACATGCCAAGCTCTTTTTCCAACTCCGAGAACCCTCTCCATTTAGGTCTTCACAAGACTTATTCCTTCATTTCGTTCAGGTCTGTGCTCTCATACCTTCTTTTGAAAGAGGCTTTTCCTGGCCACTCTTAAAATGCTAGTCCCCATCATCACTACCAATCACTCACAATCCATCTCTACCCATGTTTTTTTAGTAGCACTGCTTTGCCATCTAAAATTGTGTCTGGCCCTCAGCACATGCACTTCAGGAAGATAGGGTCCTCTCTTGTGTTGTTCACCACTGTAGCTGCTGAATCTACTACAGCAGTTATTCAATATGTGTTAAGTAAATAAATGAATAGAATCCTAGAGGTACCCTGTGTAAAACTAAACAGCAGTTGAAGAGAGAAACAAGAAAGTAAAGTAAAAATAACATGAATTTTCACACCTGGACTATTGGAGGTTGGTAGAACCATTAAGAGTCACAAGGAACTCGGAAGGAAAGACAGATTGCAAAAGAAGTAAGACCAGTTCTGTATCAGACATTAGAAATGCTAGTAGGCATTGAGAGGGAGATGGGAAAACAGGTCACGATTAGAGATGCTATGTAAGGAATAGTTGATTATCTTCCTGATCGTTGAAGCCCTAAGGTTGCAGTGAAAGGATGTAACATGAGAAGAAGGAAAAGCCCTTCTGTGACAAGCTCAGGAGAAGGTCCAGATGGGGGCAGTCAGGCAGGGAGAAGAGAGTTCCAAGAAGGGAGTGTTAAACAGTTCTAAATGCTGATAACAGGAGGGGAACATGTGAAAAATAGATTGGCTGTGATGGTAAGCATTTGTGACCTTTAAGAGAGAAGCCTCAGAAGATTGGTGAGGGCAAGAATACGTTTTACACCAACACTGTGTTGAATGTCAGTTTAATCTTTCCTCTGTGATTCATAAGGCATTTCAGCATCTTTAAGGACCTCTTGGTCATTTTGTAAATATCAGTTATGTAACTCTGTAGTTTAAAAGGTGTTGGATTAAGGGGAAAAGGTATAGGAAATTGAAATTAATCTATACTGATCCTACAACATTTGATAGAAGTTACTTAATTTAAACACATTCCCACCTGTGCCCAGGTTTCTGTGACTTTCTCGTGAGGGATGCAGTGTGCTCTGTTCACTGTCAACAAAGTGTCAGTTTAGCATGTGCAGTTTTTTACCTTACAAAGTGCTAAGATCAAGGGGAAAATGTTAGTTAAGACAGCAATATTTTTATGTTACTATCTGCTGACATAAAAATGTGTTGAACTTTTATTTTTGTTATTTTGAAAAGATCTGAAAAGAATGAATAAGCAGGAGAAATTGCTCATAATCCACCACCAAGAGGCCATCATTGTTTACATTTTCATTTTCAGTCTTTTATTCAGCTTTTTAAAACTTCTAACACTTTTGTGTTGTTTCTTAAATAATGGAAGGAGGAATATAGTAGCTAAAAGCAGGAGCTTGAGAATCAGATTCAGTTCAGCTCAGTTGCTCAGTCATGTCCAAATCTTTGCCACCCCATGAATCACAGCACGCCAGGCCTCCCTGTCCATCACCAACTCTCAGAGTTCACTCAGACTCATGTCCATCGAGTCGGTGATGCCATCCAGCCATCTCATTCTCTGTCAGCCCCTTCTCCTCCTGCCCCCAATCCCTCCCAGCATCAGAGTCTTTTCCAATGAGTCAAGTCTTTGCATGAGGTGGCCAGAGTACTGGAGTTTCAGCTTTAGCATCATTCCTTCCAAAGAAATCCCAGGGCTGATCTCCTTCAGAATGGACTGGTTGGATGTCCTTGCAGTCCAAGGGACTCTCAAGATAGAGCTTCTCCATCTTTGGCTGCAAAGAATATAATCTGATTTCGATGTTGACCATCTGGTGATGTCCATGTTTAGAGTTGGGTTCAAATCCCATCTCTCCCTCTTAGCAACATGATCTTGATGAGTTTCATAACCAGTCTGCACCTCAGTCTCTTCACCTATAAAGTGCGGGAACAAATAATTCTTTTTATAAGCCAATTTGTCCTGATACCTGCCATATAAAACAGAGTTGATCCCATACTCTTTCCACCTTTCTTTCCAAACTTACTTGTTGTCTTTTCTCCCTCCACTGGCACTCATTTTGTCCTTGGTTTTAAGGTGAAAATACTGTTTCCAAATAAAATCTAGGTTGGTAGCCACCTCTCCTGGATACTAAGCTAATACGAGAAACTGAGGAACCCAGTTGAGGATTATAGTTTTCTACAACGGCTTTAAAGTTTCACTGCACCTCCAGGTTAAAGTCAGATATGGCCTGAAATAAAAGAGGATAATAAACTAATTAAAGCATTTGATTGTCTGTATCAGAGTTATTATTCTGAAGCCATTTACCATACAGTGATAATCAAATGACTGGATGGGCCGTTAACAGTAATATGTCCCTTAGGGCACCACATCACAGTTGTGTTATGTGGAGACTGTTGTGACAGAAATGTTTCTAAGACTAGGTTAAATGTGGACTATTTAAGTAATAGAGACTTCAAGGGAAAACAGTTTTTTCTTTTGTTTACTTCAGGAAAGTATTTGAATTTATTTCAAGGTTATCTTTAAAGAAAGGGGAGGTTAAGAAAAATGGTCATGTTAGCCCTTTATTAAAATAATTGGTCAAATAGCATCAAGGCAGAAGAACACAGATATAATAGATGTAACACCTGTCTCGGGACTTCACGATTGAAAACAAAACTAAGCCCCTAGTTCTCCTAGTCAAACTCAATGGGTCATTTGGGTGTGACAATTACAGTCATATTTCCCAGAACCAACCTTGATTTTGAGTGTTTGGGCACCCTTTCAATTACTTTCCTGTTTAGGACTCAGAATAAAATAGTTGAAGTATCTATAATGTTCTTTCTTTGTGAGCAAGGTTTTTATCAATGTTACTCTTTTCTGTATTCTAGTCATGTAAGGTACATTGTTATCCAAAAGTGGATCTGTCTTTATTGATAAGGTTACTGACAAGTTCTGTGAAACGCGTTACTATGCTATGGGTTGTAAAGTTTTTATAAACAGCAAAATGCTATTGTTTTGTTGCTTGAGATGATGGTGAATTGACTAACTTAAGGAAACAGGCTGCTGCAGGTTTTTCTTAGTATCTTGCAGTAAATCAACCTTCAAAGACTTCCTTAGGAAACAGATTGGTGCTTTTTAAAATATAAATGCAATATATTAAACATACTTCTTAAATCATCTAGTTCTTTTTTCTAATCCAAAAATAAGAAAAATATATCAATTTGTAATATGACTTCCTAGAGATCTGAATAACAAAAAGCATGGATGTTCTTAATCCAGCATAGCTGTCAATTTCCTAGTTCTTTTGTGTGTTTTGTTGTGTGTATGTATGTTAGTCATTCAGTTGTGTTCAACTCTTTGTGACCCCATGGACTGCAGCCCACCAGGCTCCTCTGTCTGTGAGATTTCCCAGGCAAGAATACTGGAGTAAGTGGCCAACCATTCCCTTCTCCAGGGGAATCTTCCCAACCCAGGGATTGAACCCAGCTCTCTCGCATTGTAGGCGGATTCTTTACCAGCTGAGCCACAAGGGAATCCCTTACTGAAACGTACACATTTATAAACGTATTTTTTAAATGCTTAAAGGAGATATTGCTATTTCCCAAAGACCTGATAAATGTACTCAAAACATTACTTTGAAATGTTTGCATTTGAGAGTATAACTTAAATATTTTATTGTATTTTGTGGTATTTTATTGTTTTCAAAGGCCATTGTGCCTAAATGGCAGCACAGAGGTTGTATTTATCATAACATCACACTCAGAAAACCATGAATGCAAGCCAGTCTATTGGAATGCACAGGCCAGCAAGTATGCTCTTTTCTATTTAGTCAACTTTTGTTTAAACATGATTTACTTATTTGAGTGGAAGTTAACAAAACACTGAGCTTTTATGATCTTGTCATAGCAGTGCTCTGTTATGTGACCTAGATTTCAAATCTCTGTAGTATTTCCTGTATAAAACTAGTGTAGTCCCTCTCTGTGCACCTACCACAATAATAAAATATGAGTCAGCTATGTAGAGACACTATCTGTGGAAGGTTTCTTTTTAATCAAAACCTTTGTTAATAAAGAAAAAGTACATAGTGCTATTTATATTCCAGATGAGCTAATAACTTAGATATAATTAAGAATCTTTCTAGGAGGAAATTTCTCAGGAGATATTTAAAGATTCACTCCTTAAATTTTTTTTTAATAATGTGCTTTTTTATATACATAAAGAATTTTCTTACTTCTTAGTCTGGTGTAACCTTGAAATTCTTAGTAGGCAGAAACTGTGACCTTTATTTGTACTGAACAAATATTTTTAATCTGTTCTCTTCAAAGAATTTTTCTTGTTATTGCAATCTACTCTGATTATTTCATTTTTTAAAATGACCATTTACACCCTGGAAACGCCTATTCAGTTCTGTCCTATGTGAAGTGACATTGGCAGATTTCAGCTATACTATAGCCTTTCCTCTTGGCTCAGCCCTTAGGATAAAAAAGACTAGTTGTGAAATAACAGCCATTGTGCTATAATATTACCGCTAGGAAACCAGATAAATTGATTGCACATGCATCGTATGGTCAAGGCTTCCCAACACTCCAGTCTTGACTAAATAGCATAGCAGATTTTAATTATTGTGCATATCAAAGAAATATAGGTCTATCTAAATTGGCTGCACTAATAGAATAGAATCATAGTTGTAGCTGTATCTAAATAATATCAAACATCTGTATTACCAATGAAATACTGGCTCATCTAGGTATAGACATTGACATTTATGTGGGCAGAATGACTGAATGATTAGGAAATAGATGGGGAAACAGTGAAAACAGTATCAGACTTTATTTTGGGGGGCTCCAAAATCACTGCAGATGGTGACTGCAGCCATGAAATTAAAAGACGCTTACTCCTTGGAAGAAAAGTTATGACCAACCTAGATAGTCTATTCAAAAGCAGAGACATTACTTTGCTGACTAAGGTCCGTCTAGTCAAGGCTATGGTTTTTCCTGTGGTCATGTATGGATATGAGAGTTGGACTGTGAAGAAGACTCAGCACTGAAGAATTGATGCTTTTGAACTGGGGTGTTGGAGAAGACTCTTGAGAGTCCCTTGGACTGCAAGGAGATCCAACCAGTCCATTCTGAAGGAGATCAACCCTGGGATTTCTTTGGAAGGAATGATGCTAAAACTGAAACTCCAGTACTTTGGCCACCCCATGCGAAGAGTTGACTCATTGCAAAAGACTCTGATGCTGGGAGGGATTGGGGGCAGGAGGAGAAGGGGATGACAGAGGATGATATGGCTGGATGGCATCACGGACTCGATGGACATGAGTCTGAGTGAACTCTGAGAGATGGTGATGGACAGGGAGGCCTGGCATGCTGCGATTCATGGGGTCGCAGAGAGTCAGACACAACTGGACTGAGAACTTGTGTTTGACTCTCAGCATAGGCCCAGGGTGTCACTGTGCAGCATTCTCCTTCAGGCTCTATCCTCTCCCTTAATTGCATCTCTACTCCTGTTCCTTCTTCCCCATCCTTTCCTTTCTTCAACAAATTCTGATTGAGAACCCACACTGTATGTCGAGTGGGGACGGGAGACATAGCCTTACTGGAAGCATGTAGAGAGCAATTGGATAGTTTTTAAAGTTTAATTATATACTTACAAATTATGGTAAATGTCCTAAAGAATACGAATATAGTATCATTTATTTATTCAGCAAACATTTCTGAGGACAACGATGTGTCAGGCATTTTGCTAGGAACAAATGAAACAAAGTGATCCCTACCCTCATGGAGGAAACTGGGAGAAGAAAGAGTGGACTGTCTTTGTGGTAAGATTTAAGTAGAAACTTGAAAGACAACTAAGAGTCAACTGTCTTAATGACCTAAGAAGAGAGCATTCTAGGCTGAGGCCAAGAGCTGCCTACTCAAAGGAATGAAAGGAGACCAGGATAGGTTCATGTAGCGAGACAGGGACAGTTAAGTCGGGTGAGCTTTTGAAAAATAAAACTGAATTTTAGAAAAAGTGTATGTAATTTTCCTGTGACACATGTAGTGGAAATATTATTGGGAAATTGCTTATACTAGCCTAAGGTCAGAAGAAAGGCTGGACTGGAGAAATAAATGTGAGAGTCACCAGCATGTATAGAATTTTTAAAGCTACGAAAGTGGTAAGATCACCTGGGATGAGAATATAGTAGGGAAAAGAAGGGGATGCAAGACTGAACCCTAGGAACATTTACATGGCTACAGAGAAAGAAGAATCTGAACTAAAAAGGAATGATCTTTTAAAAATTTAGATGACATTTTTCATTTTCTAAATTTAGGTACAACACTGTGTGTGTATAGTATTGTGGAAACCAGGAAAAACTGAAAGCTTTTGACAGCATATACTATTTTTTAACTTCATATTTTATATTGGGGTATAGCTAATTAACAACATTGTGATAGTTTCAGGTGAGCAGCGAAGGGACTTACCCATATGCATACATAGATCCATTCTTCCCTAAATCCCCCTCCCATCCAGGCTGCCACATAGCATTGAACAGAGTTCCATGTGCTATACAATAGATCCTTGTTGGCTGTCCATTTTAAATATAGCAGTATGTACATGAAGAACTATAGACTGGGGTTCGTGACATTGTAGAGGAGGCAGGGATCAAGACCATCCCCAAGAAAAAGAAATGCAATAAGGCAAAATGGTTATCTGAGTAGACCTTACAAATAGCTGTGAAAAGAAGAGCAGCGAAAAGCAAAGGAGAAAAGGAAAGATATACCTATTTGAATGCAGAATTCCAAAGAACAGCAATGAGAGAGAAGAAAGCCTTCCTCCGTAATCAATGCAAAGAAATAGAGGAAAACAATAGAATGGGAGAGACTAGAGATCGCTTCAATAAAATTAGAGATACCAAGAGAATAGTTCATGCAAAGATGGGCACAATAAAGGACAGAAACAGTAGGGACCTATCAGAATCTGAAGATATTAAGAAGAGGTGGCAAGAATACACAGAAGAACTATACAAAAAAGACCTTCACAACCCAGATAATCACAATGGTGTGATNCTTCAATAAAATTAGAGATACCAAGAGAATAGTTCATGCAAAGATGGGCACAATAAAGGACAGAAACAGTAGGGACCTATCAGAATCTGAAGATATTAAGAAGAGGTGGCAAGAATACACAGGAGAACTATGCAAAAAAGACCTTCACAACCCAGATAATCACAATGGTGTGATCACTCAGCTAGAGCCAGACATCCTGGAATGCGAAATCTATTGGCCCTTAGGAAGCATCGCTACTAACAAAGCTAGTGGAAGTGATGGAATTCCAATTGAGCTATTTCAGGTTCTAAAAGATGATGCTGTGAAAGTCCTGCACTCAATATACCAGCAAATTTGGAAAACTCAGCAGTGGCCACAGGACTGGAAAAGGTCAGTATTCATTCCAATCCAAAAGAAAGGCAATGCCAAAGAATGCTCAAACTAACACACAATTGCACTCATCTCAAACACTAGTAAAGTAATGCTCAAAATTCTCCAAGTCAGGCTTCAACAGTACGTGAACTATGAACTTCCTGATGTTCAAGCTGGATTTAGAAAAGGCAGAGGAACCAGAGATCAAATTGCCAACATCCACTGGATCATTGAAAAAGCAAGAGGGTTCCAGAAAAGCATCTGCTTCTACTTTATTGACTATGCCAAAGCCTTGAGTGTGTGGATCACAACAAACTGTGGAAAATTCTTCAAGAAATGGGAATACCAGACCACCTGACCTGCCTCCTGTGAAATCTGCATGCAGATCAGGAAGCAACCATTAGAACTGGACATGGAACAGCAGACTGGTTCCAAATCGGGAAAGGAATACGTCAAGGCTGCATATTGTCACCCTACTTATTTAACTTATATGCAGAGTACACCATGTGAAATGCCGGGCTGGATGAAGCACAAGCTGGAATCAAGATTGCCGGGAGAAATACCAGTAACCTCAGATTCACAGATAGCACCACCCTTATGGCAGAAAGTGAAGAAGAACTAAAGAGCCCCTTGATGAGAGTGAAAAGGTTGGCTTAAAACTCAACTTTCAGAAAACTGAGATCATGGCAACCGGTCCCATCACTTCATGGCAAATAGATGGAGAAACAGTGACAGACTTTATTTTGGGGGGCTCCACAATCGCTGCAGATGGTGATTGCAGCCATGAAATTAAAGGACTCTTGTTCCTTGGAAGAAAAGCTATGACCAACTTAGACAGCATATTAAAAAGCAGAAACATTACTTTGCCTACAAAGGTCTGTCTGGTCAAAGCTATTGTTTTTCCAATTGTCATGTATGAATGTGAGAGCTGGGCAAAGAAAGCCGAGCACCGAAGAACTGATGCTTTTGAACTGTGTTTTTGAAGAAGACTCTTGAGAGTCCCTTGGACAGCAAGGAGATCCAACCAGTCCATCCTAAAGGAAATCAGTCCTGAATATTCATTGGAAGGACTGATGCTGAAACTCTAATACTTTGGCCACATGATATGAAGAACTGCCTCATTTATAAAGACCCTAATGCTGGGAACGATTGAAGGTGGGAGGAGAAAGGGACGACAGAGGATGAGATGGTTGGACAGCATCACCGACTCGATGGACATGAGTTTGAGTAAGCTCTGGGAGTTGATGATGGACAGGGAAGCCTGGCGTGCTGCAGTCCATGGAGTCGCAGAGTCAGACATGACTGAGCAGCTGAACTGAACCGTATGTATATGACCATCCTGAACTCCCTAACTATCCCTTCCCCTCCAGCCACTGAAGGTTCCTTTTCTTTGTCTATGAGTTTCTTTCTGTCTGTGAGTAAGTTCATTTGTTTCATTTTTTTTAGATTCCCCATATAAGAGATATCCTATCATATCTTTTCTTGTCTGTCTGACTTACTCAGTATGACACTCTCATCCATGTTGCTACAGATGGTGTTGTTTCATTCTTTCTAATGGCTGAGTGATATTTTACTTTATATGTTGTACCACTTCTTCTTTATCCATTCCTCTGTCAATGAACATTTAGGTTGCTTCCAAAAAAGCGTATACTTGAGGTAATTATCCTGGTAGATAAATTTTTAAAAATTATTCTCAGCAAATTGTAAAAGACTGCATAATCATTAATGTATATATTTTTCTGTTTTATATATTTCTTTTACCTTATATAGTGCTGTGCTCAGTAGCTCAGTCATCTCTGACTCCATGATCCCATGGACTGTAGCCTGCGAGGCTTCTCTGTCCATGGAGTTTTCAGGTAGAATACTGAAGTGGGTTGCCCCTTCCTACCATAAGGGACCTTCCCAGTCCAGGGACTGAACCCACATCTTTTGCATCTCCTACATTGGCAGGCAGATTCTTTACCACCAACACCACGTGGGAAACCCCATATTTTATAGTATATGATATATAATATATGTTTGTATATATCTATTACAGAACCACTTTACAGAATTGTAAGTATAGTTCTTTTTTTTTTTTAATGAAAAGGACAAATGTTTATTTTTGCTGAGATTTTAAGAGGCTTCAGTACTATTTAGTTTAAAATTTAGTATGAGGAACAAGTATATTTTAGAGTGTTCTTCTTTTTTTTTTTTTAGAGCTTCCATTTTACTTTATTTTACTTTACAGTACTCTATTGGTTTTGGCATACATTGACATGAATCTGCCATGGGTGTAAATATAGAAACAATATATATTTTTAAATAGTAAGTGTTTTATATATATATTTTTAGAACCACTTTCTCCAGTGTAGAAACTATCTTAACCAATCTTAATAGGTCCCTCTCTAGTACTACCATGAACTTAAACTGCTACCAGTTAAAATGTGTATCAGAGTTGATTGTTTCCAAAACGATTAATGCCAATTGTACTTGCCACTGTAAATTAATTGTAATTTTTTAATATGATGAAATGTGAATATAGAAATTAAAAGTTGATTTTACAAAAACTAAGTTGAATGCTTTAGAGATTTAATAATGGTGAATTAATATTGTTATTGATGAGATGTAAGAAGGGCTTACCAGGTAGCTCAGTGGCATAAAGAATCTTTCTGCCAATGCAGGGGATGCAGGTTTGATCCCTGGGTCAGGAAGATCCCATGGAGGAGGAAATGGAAAATCCTATGGACAGGGAATCCTGGCAGGCTACAGTCCACGTGGTCGCAGAGAGTTGGCTACAACTTAGTGACTGAGCAGACAGCACAGATGTTGGAGTCATTTGTAAAAAATTGAAGGAAAATTATGAAAGTCTAGAAGGATTCTTTTGCTCTTCAGTTGTTTCATAACTGTTCTTAATTCTCAATCTACTTTGAAGAACCTGAAACTGGAAATGATAGCTGATGCATTTTGAGTGTGGTTTCTACGAGAAAAACAACACAGACCCCTATCAAAGGAGTGATCAATAAACAAAAGGCTAGCCTAATAAAGATTTGCAACTGAATGTGTTATTTATATGTTTTGATTTAAAATAAAATATATAAGTATAAAATAATATATCCACATACATATATGATACCTTAACTAACCTATGGTTAGTCTTCTTCTGTAGCCAATACAAAGGTAAACTTTAACTCAGCCTGAGTCCATTACCAAAATGCATTAACAAACTGATCATTGAATGAATGGAACCTTACAATAAAAGTTTACTCCTTTTCTTTCATGATTTTTATATTTAGATACTTCAACAAGGAAAATGACTCTGAATGTGTTGAACTTTCTAACCATATGTGTTTTTCTAAGCATATTGTGTTTTTACACCCAGCCTTTGTTTCTTTGCTATAATAATCATGAAACAAAAATGAAAATATTAGTCACTCAGTTGTGTCTTTATGACCCCATGGACTATAGCCCACCAGACTCCCCTGTCCATTGAATTCACCAGGCAAGAATACTGGAGCCATTCCTTCTCCAGGGGATCTCCCCAACCCAGGGATCAAACATGGGTCTCCCCCATTGCAGGCAGATCCTTTACCATCTGAGCCATCAGGGAAGACCGTATAATAATCATATTGGTAACGTTTCATAATACAATTATGTATTAATTTAAACCAACATTGTTATCTCACTTGTGTTCTCAAATATAACCTCAGTTAAGGTTAATAAAATATACTTCTCAAGTAGAAAATGATATAAATTATAAAGATTCAACTCTTATTTTCTTAAAATCTCTTTACAATTAGTTCCAAACCTTACTCAAAATACTTAGAAGACACAAGGAATAATAGTTTTTAATATTGCTACATGTTAAATATCAGTTCCTACTGTTCTATAAATTTAGCCGCAAGTATTTAATTATCAGTGATAATAATTGCTTTATTGACTATACCAAAACCTTTGACTGTGTAGATCACAACAAACTGTGGAAAATTCTGAAAGAGATAGGAATACCAGACCACCTGACCTGCCTCTTGAGAAACATACATGCAGATCAGGAAGCAACAGTTAGAACTGGACATGGAACAACAGACTGGTTCCAAATAGGAAAAGGAGTATGTTAAGGCTGAATATTGTCACCCTGCTTATTTAACTTCTATGCAGAGTACATCATGAGAAACGCTGGACTGGAAGAAACACAAGCTGGAATCGAGATTGCTGGGAGAAATATCAATAACCTCAGATATGCTGATGACACCACCCTTATGGCAGAAAGTGAAGAGGAGCTAAAAAGCCTCTTGATGAAACTGAAAGAGGAAAGTGAAAAAGTTGGCTTAAAGCTCAACATTCAGAAAATGAAGATCATGGCATCTGGTCCCATCACTTCATAGGAAATAGATGGGGAAACAGTGGAAACAGTGTCAGACTTTATTTTTGGGGGCTCCAAAATCACTGCAGATGGTGCTTGCAGCCATGAAACTAAAAGACGCTTACTCCTTGGAAGGAAAGTTTTGACCAACCTAGATAGCATATTAAAAAGCAGAGATATTACTTTGCCAACAAAGGTCCATCTAGTCAAGGCTATGGTTTTTCCAGTGGTCATGTATAGATGTGAGAGTTGGACTGTGAATAAAGCTGAGCACCGAAGAACTGATGCATCTGAATTGTGGTGTTGGAGAAGACTCTTGAGAGTCCCTTGGACTGCAAGGAGCTCCAACCAGTCCAGTCTAAAGGAGATCAGTCCTGGGATTTCTTTGGAAGGATTGATGCTAAAGCTGAAACTCCAATACTTTGGCCACCTCATGCGAAGAGTTGACTCATTGGAAAAGACCCTGATGCTGGGAGGGATTGGGGGCAGGAGGAGAAGGGGACAACAGAGGATGAGGTGGCTGGATGGCATCACGGACTCTATGCACGTGAGTCTGAGTGAACTCCGGGAGATGGTGATGGACAGGGAGGCCTGGCGTGCTGCGATTCATGGGGTCGCAAACAGTCGGACACGACTGAGCGACTGAACTGAACTGAATAATATTTTCAAATTAAAATTCCATATTTAATAGTCAAATTTTGAACAGTGTGGGATGGCAAGTGGTTAAACTGAGAAGGTAATAAAATAGAGTATAATAAAGGATGGTGATCCAGTAGGGAAAATAGAGATGAAGACTCCCAGAATTTATAAATTAGGTTTTACTTTAATAAATATTTATTGATATAGTTGGCTGCATCGGATCTTGGTTGCAACATGAGGGATCTTCATTGTGTCACACAGAATCTTCGCTTGTGGCACAAACTCTGTCATGGCAGGTGGGCTCCAGAGTACGTGGGCTTCGTTAGTTGCAGCGTGTGGGCTAGTTGCTGCGTGGCCTGTGGTATCTTAGTTCCTCAACCAGGAATCAAACCCGTATCCCCTGAGTTGCAATGCAAATTCTTAACCACTAGACCATCAGGCAAGTCTCCATAAATTATATCCTTAAAGTAGATTTGATTTATTGGATTTTTAAATACTGTTTTTTTGTACATATGCACAGATGTCTAATAAATACAATGTCTGTGATCCCTAGCTGTAAATAGTTACACATCATTCTTTTAGTTTTGTGTTGCTGACCAAGTAGCTTCCTTCCAGAGACATGTATGGTGCTTTGAGATGTGAGTATTATATAGCATCAGAAGTTAAGTCTTTGGGCTATCAGATAGAAGCACAACAAGAAGATGAACTTGGGCTCAGTTCTGAAGAAGATCTTTGGACAATCAGACCTATCCTGTGTTTCCCATCAGTACAGAGCCTGGAAAAATCATATAAGACTTACAGATATATTAGATGAAAATGAAACTGCTGAAACCCCTCTGTATGTCTGCCACAAAACATGAGCATTTTGTACAGTCAGCAAAGATCGAGGGGTTCTGGGGGTCTGAAATACCATTTTTGCTGTGTTTGCCCGCCTGGATTTTGAGGTAGAGCACTACATCTCCTAGAGGAAGAAATGCCATTTTATGATTTTCACAAGGCCACCAGCCTTCCAGTCTCCATACCTGAGTTGCATCAACTCAGAGGAGGTGCTGTTTTCTAGCACTTGCACATTTCCAACCCATAATGGAGCTTTTTTTCCTTTGTTCTTTTTAATGTCACCATAGGCTAGAAGGGGCCTTGTTCTTATTCATGTTAGTCTTGCCTTCCGTTTCCTTCCCACCAACACTAAGCGTCTGACTAAGCAAATGAAAGAAAATGAATTAAATATTCAACTCAGAAAATAAATTTTTTGAAACCAAATATATTTGAGTAGGACTCAGTCCCCTCAAGGAGCTAGAAGTATATGGAAGGAGGGGAACAAAATAACTATGCAAATTATCATAATGCTAAATTGAAGATATTAACTATTTTATGAATGGCAAAAAGTGCCAGTAGCTCAAAAGAACAGTGAGGGAAATTGTTTTAAAATCAGGCAAGCATTTACAAGGAATGAAACACTTAAGATTTGGCTCTGAGAAATTTTGAATGGCAGCAATGGAACCAAAAGGGAATTATAGTGACTGGAAGATAAAAGAAAAACTGTCATAATTTAAAAGCACTGAAAATACTATGAGATACAAGGTTGAAACATATCTCATTATTTATTCTACTATAAGCAACACAGTCTTGAGAAAATATTGCAACAAGACTTATTAACTATTTGCACTGATACCCTAAGTTCCCCAAGGGCTCAGGCACACTCAGTCTGACAGACCTTGCTATCTTAACTAACCTTAATCCCCTCTCTTGTTGTTTTTGTTTTTTTTTTTTTGTCATCTATGGCAGACTGATTGTTTGTCCTACCAGGTGTGTCACAGAAGAAACTGTAAAGCCAGGTACTTGCTTTCTGAACCTCCTGCTTCTGAGGGTAGCCCATTCCTGGCCAATGACATATGAACGAAAATCTGTTTAGGAACTTTTGTAAAGCTTTTGATTAATGAATAAGGACAGATGGAGCTCAGACCACTTTTTTCCCTTTCTTCCTGTCTTCAGTATAGATATGTCTATAGCTTTGGAGGCCTTGCAACTACCAGGTTGCCCTGGAGTAGAAATATAGAACCTGAGACCTTGATGCTATTATTGGGCACACTCTAGGGTGCTTAACTCCTGTTTGTTTGTCCCCATAGTTGGGTGATCTGTCACTTTCACCTGAAAGCATTCCTACTAGTGTGCAACTTTTTTCCTGCATCCCTTCAGGCAATCTTGCTTTTACAAATCCGAAGCTAATCTTCCTTCTTGGGATGTGAATACTCAACAGAATATTGTTGAACATTTACCGTGTACCAAAGACTATACTGTGCACCAGAAAGTGATACAAACATTTAAAACATAGCCAGTGCCCTCAAGGAACTCATGTTTGCCATGAAAGAGTGATAAGTGCTATGACAGAAACTAGTACAAACCACAGAAGTGCCACAGAAGAGGGAGAAATGAATTCTGCCAAGGAAATTAGGAGAGGATGCAGAGAAAGTTCCATTTAGGTTGGTTCCAGCTTGATGAGCAGAAGTTTACAAGGCAGAAAAGAAAGGAAAATGTTAGTCATTTTAGGCAGAGTTAATAGCTTGTGCAAATGCAGTGAGGAGTTGAAAGAACATGATATGTATTGAGGAAAAGGAAAACATTGAGAGTGGTTGGAACATTTTGGCTTTTTTTTTTTTTATATAAAAGACTATTTAAAAATGAAAATAGAATTAAACTCCATGAAGCTATTTGTATAATTAATAGAAGGTAGTTAATTTAAATTCTGTCTACTTTGAATTTATGAAAACATGAGCTGGTCAGAAATTTCTCTCTAGATTGTAAATTCACATATTTAGATGTATGTGTTGGTGTATCACTTTCTAAGGAAATTAAAATATTAAGATTAGGAGGAGCTTGCCTAAAGTAGAAGCAACATTTAAACACCTTTGAAGTACTTATTTTTGTTATAAATACTTAACATTTTTAGTTAAAAGTATTACAATCATTAAAATACATCATTAAAGATCATTATCTCAAATCAAAGTGCAAATGAAAGTGGGAAAATAAATTTTCTTAATTAGAAAGTCTCTTTGAGAGATTTCACTAGTTCCTCCTCTTTTCATTCAAATTTGAGAGTTTTTAACTCCTTGAGTTTGTTATCCATCTTCTTTTCTGTTATTAATTAAAACAGATAAATAATTTTAGAAAGGTTTGCTGAAACTGTAGTCCTAAAACCCCAGATTCCAACATAGTATTTGGCAAATCTCCAACCTAAGGACTTTTGTTATCAGGATCCCCAAATATAACAGCTTTTCTTTTTGTTCAGTAATTTAGTATAGTTAAATGAAGGGGAAAGGAATACTTGGGGGCCTAAAGCTGGATATGTTGATATAAAGCTAAGGGGAGATTTGCAGAATTGACATCTGATTTACTGGGTATTGTTGTCTACATCAGTCAAACCAAATCAATATATAGAAATAAAAATCAACTGTTTATAATTGCAGGTGTTTTTATACTGAATTATCAGAAATTACCATCATCACTGGTCAGATGAGAGATAACTCTCATATTTCTTTGCTTCTTATGATATTGATGATCTTTACTAAGTGCTGTTAGATTGAGAGAGGCAAATAAGGAATATGTGTTCAGGGCTTACTTTTTACATGGCACCTGTTTACGTGCTGTTTTAGAAAGTATGACTCTATAAGGCTTTTGCAGAATAGAATCTGACTCATTTTAATAGATAGATATAGATGCATTTAAAAACAAGATAGGAAAAACAATAGAATAAATTGTCTTAGAAACACTTTTTGCTCTCCCATCTCACAGAACATTTACCTAAAGTGATGGGTTTAGCACTCAAAAGAAACTTATTTTTATTGTACTGATTAGCAGATTTTACTTTTAAATGAGTTCAAGCTCTTTTAAAGAAGAGTATGAATTTACGTTAGTGTGGTCAGTCTAATTTTTGTCAAGTAAACTGACTTACCAGTGTGCAAAATTCAGACCCATTTTTATAGCTGTGTTAGCTAACTCAGGCTGCCATGACCAAATACTGCAGGCTGAGTAACAACAGAAACTGTTTTCTCACAGTTCTGGAGGCTACAAAGTCCAAGGTCAAGGTACCAGGAATGTAGGTTTCATTCTGAGGCCTCTTCTTTTGGCTTGTAGGCAGCTACCATCTTTCTGAGTGCTCACATAATCTCTTCTTTATTCACACATGAGTAGGGAGAGAGGAGTCAGAATCTCTTTTTATAAGACAGTAGTTTTATCAGATCAAAGCCCCACCTCTATGACACCATTTGTCATTAATTACTTTCTTAGATGCCCCCATCTCTATACACAGCCGCACTGGGGGTTGGGGCTTCAACATACGAATTTTGCAGGAACACACACACTCAGTCCATAACAATAGCAAAACTGTTAAGCAGGCAGTAGTTAATAATTGAGAATTAATATACTGTTTACATTTGAAAGAGAAGTCTGAGTGCAACTTTTTTTGCTCTGCACAGAAGTTGCATTATTACAGAGCAGCATACTGGATGATTAAATTACTGACCTTCCATATAATTGACTCTATGATAAAGCTTCTTAACCTATATTGACATCAGTCTCCAATTTATAGCATTAGGCAACTGAATCAAGAATTTCTAAAATCTCTTTCTACTCAAAAATTCTTTGATTCTGAGAGTTCTACTTTCAGTATGACTGAATAATCTCCTGACAGACTAACTGTCTTTCAAAACTCAATTATAAACCCTGGGAAACACTGAAAAACAACCACTTGAAGCCTCTAGAGAGTAAAATCAGGCATATTCTTGACAAAAGTCAAAAAGTGGAAGAAAGAACAAACCGGGGATAAGTTTTTTGTTTGTTCCACTTTCAGATTGAGGGCAGGACCCAGGGCTGGGACTAGAGTGAGGCAAGCAGAACCCTGTTAAGGGGAGCTCTCACTCTTGGGTGCTGACTCTTCACTTACATGAATGAGCCTGAGGGTGAGGTCCTTTTGAACCATGGACACCTTGCTTGCCTCGCTCTACTCCAAGGCCTAACAGGACCCATGGAGCAGTAAAACTCTTGATAACCTGAAGTCTCTATGACATAGAACTAGAATATGAAGTTTGAAGCAAACTTTACTGATGGAAAGTGAGGGAAGAAAAGTCGAGAGAGGAGACAGCCAAATACAAGGCCCCCAGATTCTGTGTATAAATTCCACTCAACTCTGTGACTGACCCCAACCAAGCTCAGAGAAGATTGCAGCAGCCCAGCCAAGGGGGTATAGAAAACTGAACTGAGATTTCAGTCATTGCCCAAGAGGTACATAGAGCCTATAGCTTGAGTCTGACCAAGTAAATCTCCTGAAAAACTGGAAATATCAACACTCTTCAGAGTAATTATAATGGCATTCAGAGTTTCTACCATATAACATTCATAATGTCCAGAATATAAAACACAATTACTCAATGTAAAAAGAAACAGAAAAGTATGACATTCTTAAGCAAAAGGACAAAGAGCAGAGACAGACTCCCAAAGGATCCAGGCGCTGGAAAAGGATATGAAAGTGCTTTTTAAAACTGTATTCAATGAAGTAAAGGAAAATATGTTCACAATGAATGCAAAGATAGGATACATCAGCAGATAAATAGAAATCCTTTATTAAACTAAATGGAATTTCTAAAAGTAAAAAACATAATGTTTCTAAAAATTATGGTACTCTGGGGAATGGTAGTAAAAATCATCAGGAATGGTGTCTTTCTGGGGTGATGGTAATATTCTGTATATTGATGGTGTTTTGGATTACACAGGTGGAAGCATTTGTCAAAAATCAGTGAATGTACACTTAAGGCTTGTGCATTTTATTGTATGTAAATTACATATCAAAGAAAAAATTCTAGATATACTTNTCAAATTTGAGAGTTTTTAACTCCTTGAGTTTGTTATCCATCTTCTTTTCTGTTATTAATTAAAACAGATAAATAATTTTAGAAAGGTTTGCTGAAACTGTAGTCCTAAAACCCCAGATTCCAACATAGTATTTGGCAAATCTCCAACCTAAGGACTTTTGTTATCAGGATCCCCAAATATAACAGCTTTTCTTTTTGTTCAGTAATTTAGTATAGTTAAATGAAGGGGAAAGGAATACTTGGGGGCCTAAAGCTGGATATGTTGATATAAAGCTAAGGGGAGATTTGCAGAATTGACATCTGATTTACTGGGTATTGTTGTCTACATCAGTCAAACCAAATCAATATATAGAAATAAAAATCAACTGTTTATAATTGCAGGTGTTTTTATACTGAATTATCAGAAATTACCATCATCACTGGTCAAATGAGAGATAACTCTCATATTTCTTTGCTTCTTATGATATTGATGATCTTTACTAAGTGCTGTTAGATTGAAAGAGGCAAATAAGGAATATGTGTTCAGGGCTTACTTTTTACATGGCACCTGTTTACGTGCTGTTTTAGAAAGTATGACTCTATAAGGCTTTTGCAGAATAGAATCTGACTCATTTTAATAGATAGATATAGATGCATTTAAAAACAAGATAGGAAAAACAATAGAATAAATTGTCTTAGAAACACTTTTTGCTCTCCCATCTCACAGAACATTTACCTAAAGTGATGGGTTTAGCACTCAAAAGAAACTTATTTTTATTGTACTGATTAGCAGATTTTACTTTTAAATGAGTTCAAGCTCTTTTAAAGAAGAGTATGAATTTACGTTAGTGTGGTCAGTCTAATTTTTGTCAAGTAAACTGACTTACCAGTGTGCAAAATTCAGACCCATTTTTATAGCTGTGTTAGCTAACTCAGGCTGCCATGACCAAATACTGCAGGCTGAGTAACAACAGAAACTGTTTTCTCACAGTTCTGGAGGCTACAAAGTCCAAGGTCAAGGTACCAGGAATGTAGGTTTCATTCTGAGGCCTCTTCTTTTGGCTTGTAGGCAGCTACCATCTTTCTGAGTGCTCACATAATCTCTTCTTTATTCACACATGAGTAGGGAGAGAGGAGTCAGAATCTCTTTTTATAAGACAGTAGTTTTATCAGATCAAAGCCCCACCTCTATGACACCATTTGTCATTAATTACTTTCTTAGATGCCCCCATCTCTATACACAGCCACACTGGGGGTTGGGGCTTCAACATACGAATTTTGCAGGAACACACACACTCAGTCCATAACAATAGCAAAACTGTTAAGCAGGCAGTAGTTAATAATTGAGAATTAATATACTGTTTACATTTGAAAGAGAAGTCTGAGTGCAACTTTTTTTGCTCTGCACAGAAGTTGCATTATTACAGAGCAGCATACTGGATGATTAAATTACTGACCTTCCATATAATTGACTCTATGATAAAGCTTCTTAACCTATATTGACATCAGTCTCCAATTTATAGCATTAGGCAACTGAATCAAGAATTTCTAAAATCTCTTTCTACTCAAAAATTCTTTGATTCTGAGAGTTCTACTTTCAGTATGACTGAATAATCTCCTGACAGACTAACTGTCTTTCAAAACTCAATTATAAACCCTGGGAAACACTGAAAAACAACCACTTGAAGCCTCTAGAGAGTAAAATCAGGCATATTCTTGACAAAAGTCAAAAAGTGGAAGAAAGAACAAACCGGGGATAAGTTTCTTGTTTGTTCCACTTTCAGATTGAGGGCAGGACCCAGGGCTGGGACTAGAGTGAGGCAAGCAGAACCCTGTTAAGGGGAGCTCTCACTCTTGGGTGCTGACTCTTCACTTACATGAATGAGCCTGAGGGTGAGGTCCTTTTGAACCATGGACACCTTGCTTGCCTCGCTCTACTCCAAGGCCTAACAGGACCCATGGAGCAGTAAAACTCTTGATAACCTGAAGTCTCTATGACATAGAACTAGAATATGAAGTTTGAAGCAAACTTTACTGATGGAAAGTGAGGGAAGAAAAGTCGAGAGAGGAGACAGCCAAATACAAGGCCCCCAGATTCTGTGTATAAATTCCACTCAACTCTGTGACTGACCCCAACCAAGCTCAGAGAAGATTGCAGCAGCCCAGCCAAGGGGGTATAGAAAACTGAACTGAGATTTCAGTCATTGCCCAAGAGGTACATAGAGCCTATAGCTTGAGTCTGACCAAGTAAATCTCCTGAAAAACTGGAAATATCAACACTCTTCAGAGTAATTATAATGGCATTCAGAGTTTCTACCATATAACATTCATAATGTCCAGAATATAAAACACAATTACTCAATGTAAAAAGAAACAGAAAAGTATGACATTCTTAAGCAAAAGGACAAAGAGCAGAGACAGACTCCCAAAGGATCCAGGCGCTGGAAAAGGATATGAAAGTGCTTTTTAAAACTGTATTCAATGAAGTAAAGGAAAATATGTTCACAATGAATGCAAAGATAGGATACATCAGCAGATAAATAGAAATCCTTTATTAAACTAAATGGAATTTCTAAAAGTAAAAAACATAATGTTTCTAAAAATTATGGTACTCTGGGGAATGGTAGTAAAAATCATCAGGAATGGTGTCTTTCTGGGGTGATGGTAATATTCTGTATATTGATGGTGTTTTGGATTACACAGGTGGAAGCATTTGTCAAAAATCAGTGAATGTACACTTAAGGCTTGTGCATTTTATTGTATGTAAATTACATATCAAAGAAAAAATTCTAGATATACTTCCCAAATGAAAAAGTCCCTAAATCAGAGAATTGCCTACGTCCTGACAAAGACACTCTGGTATATGACTGTTGTCTTTGAAGTTCATTCAAAAGTGGTTATTGAGTGAATATATTCCACAGCGGTGCGCATTCCACGTAGAAAGAACAGTATCTGAAGAACCATAGGGAGGAAGACAGCAATACTTGGAGACTGGACAGTAAGTAAGGTTACTAGGACATGAAAAAATAGAAGCCTGAAGCCATATTTAAAAAGCGTTTTTTAATGAGGTTGTTTATATTGCTGTCTTGAGAGAGTTCCCTGTTATTTTTAATTTTAAAGGAATAATTTATATATAATAAAAATAAGTGTGCAGTTCACTGAGTTTTGATAAATATATACAGTTACATAATGCCATCATAATCACATTAGAGAACATTTCCATCACCTCAGAACTTGTTCACGCGCCCCTGTGTGGTCAGTCCGTTAGCCCTGGAGCCAGGCAGCCGCTGATCTGCCTTCTGTCACTATAGTTTTGCCTTTTCTAAAATTTCATATAAATAGTATCTGGCATCTTCCACTTGGCATAGTGCTTTTGAGACTCACCTACGATGTGTGCATCAATTGTATCAGTGTTGTTCAGCAGTATTGACTGATTGATATTCCACAATTTATCCAGTCACCACTGATGGGCATTTGAATTCTTTTCATTTGGGGCTATTAATGAATAAAGCTTCAGTGAAGATTCAAGTATGTCTTTCTGTGGATAGGTGTTTTGAAAAGATTTTAAATGCCACACTACAGATATTTTACTTTTTTAGGTGGTAGTCAACTATTCTGTGAGCACTAATATTCTTTGAGGAGAAAGAGGAGAAAAAGCAAAGTTCTTTTATTTGAGTTTATAACTCTTTAATGTAATCAGTATTGAGTTTATCTGACTGCATGAAAGCTATTGTTTGAAAATTTTATCTGCTCTGTTAAGGTGTTTTTATTGCTTGTCTTTGCATCTTTTAAAAAATATATTTGATAAAAATGTAAACAAATCTTTTTAAAGGTGAATACCCAAAAGAGGGACTTCCCAGGCAGCACTAGTGGTAAAGAACCTGCCTGCCAGTTCAAGAGACATGAGAGACGCGATTTGCTCCTTGGATTGGGAAGATCCCTGGAGGGAGGGCGTAGCAGCCCACTCCAGTATTTTCGCCATGGAGAATCCCATGGACAGAGGAGCCTGGCGGGCTACAGTCCATAGGGTCACAAAGAGTCGGACACGACTGACACAAGATTTAATGCACATGCATGCACCTGTGCACACCTCCAGAAGAGGTTTTGTTTTTATGATTTTTGAAAAAATTTATTTGAAAGTAATATGAAATCCTTTAATAGATTTTCAAATAATCACATTTAAAAAAAATTTTAAAACAAGGATGTTAACAGCAAAATGCTACATGATTAGATACTAGTGATGCTTAGAGTTCCATTATTTGCCCTCTGGGTAGAAACATAAATGATCTTGATTTAATTTCATCTGCTCTGTGATAGTGTTTCTAAAATTGCATGTCTATTGGTCCTCTACTATCCTGTTGTCAAAATCCACAAGTAACAGTTGTGCAAATATTTGTGTGAAAATACCCTGGTGAGTACAAAGGCCTTAATAACAACGATAAAATTTCAAATATGTGCTGGATTCCCTGAAACATCAGCCTTCACAGGTGTCAAATTTCAGCAGTCAGTCAACAGTATTTCTTGAGTGCCCGGGCTGTTCTGAATCTGGTCACCATTTACCAGTCCTTGGATAGTAGTCACTAAACAAATGTGAGTAGAAAAAGTGTTGAGTGAAGTTTCTAAGAGATCCAAGGCCTAGGTAGGTAAAGAGTCCAAGGTACTGCTCAGAATGTTCGGGAGATTACCCTGCTGGACAAGCATGAGGAGGAGATTTTGACCAGGGAGAATTTGATGAGATTCCAAATCAGATTGAGAGACGGAATCTAGAAATTTCAGTCCACCATCTCTAAGCTCACTTTTTCTGCCCAAGTTTACTGTGCCTAAATTTAAGGAGTACCCTTTTATGTTTTCTCTGCCTCTCCCTTTTTCTGTTTTCCTAAGTTTGTCTCCCTATTATTCTCAGTTGACTCTTAGTTGCAGACAAATAGTAGTGTCCAGTTCAGACTACCTAACATATTGCTGATAATATGTTGTCATTAACGAGAGGAAATCAAGCTTACTTGACAGCAGCTTTGCCGCTCTTAGTTACTGACTTTGGTCTTGCTGAATGGAGAAGAAAGGAGAAGATGCAGTTCATTTTCCCTTCTTATATGTGGATTAATTCATGTTCAGCAGCCACTGACCTCTTAATACCTTTATTGTTGTAACAGTGGCAGTGCTTTAAAGAAATCCTGTTTATCTTTGTACACTTAAAAGTAATTAGGAACACACACACACACACACACACATTTAGGCTAAAGTAATGCTCAAAATTCTCCAAGCCAGACTTCAGCCATATGTGAACCGTGAACTTCCAGATGTTCAAGCTGGTTTTAGAACAGGCAGAGGAACCAGAGATCAAATTGCCAACATCNGAGGAGAAGGGGATGACCGAGGATGAGATGGCTGGATGGCATCACGGACTCGATGGACGTGAGTCTGAGTGAACTCCGGGAGTTGGTGATAGACAGGGAGGCCTGGTGTGCTGCGATTCATGGGGTCGCAAAGAGTCAGACACAACTGAGTGAATGAACTGACTGACTGACTGACTGATGCAGAGAGACATCTCTAGTGAAGAAAGTTTCAGTATGTTTTATGCCAAGTCCTATTAGTGCACAAAATGAAGTCTACTCTATGTTATTGATTTTAAGCCAAACAAACTTAAACCAGATCATTCTCCCAGCATTGTCTGAATGCTCAGAGACAATACCCGGTGAAATCCCACATTCTCGCCTTCAGTCTGGGTCATGGGATGAAAGCTAGCTACATAGGAAAGAACATTTCAGCTGGCTTCTCGATTGTCTGCATATCAGAGTTAAGGGAAATCACCCCATGGTTTTAACTGTAAAAATAACTGCCTTTTGCATCTGTTGGGAAAAGAAATGTAGAAAATAAATGTTAGCTTTTTCCATCTTCCTAAGTGGATATTAGGGTAATAGTTGCCCAGAAAGAGTGACATGATAAAGAGGACTATGAACCACCAGATAACTTCTAGGAATATTTTTACCATTTTGTTCCTTTAATGTATTATAGCTTTTAACCTGCTCAATGAGTAACCTCTAATTGGAAAAAAAACTTATCTAATTATGTTAACATTTAAATTCCTGAATTTGAGACATACAAATATAAACACATAAAATCTTCCCATATTATATAGTCATTTGCTTTTTTGTTTGTTTAAATGATAACATGTGTTGTTGTTAATCAGTCGCTAAGTCATGTCCAACTTTTTGTGACCCCAGGGACTGCAGCAACACCAGGCTTCCCTGTCCTTCACTGCCTCCTGGAGTTGGCTCTCAAACTCATGTCCATTGAGTTGATGATGCCATCCAACTGTCTCATCTCTGTCACCCACACTCCTCCTGCCCTCAATTTTTCCCAGAATCAGTGTCTTTTCCCGTGAGTCAGCTCTTCATATCAGGGGGCCAAAGGATTGACTGATTTGAGCTGCTTGCTATCCAGGGGACTCTCAAGAGTCTTCTCCAGCATCACATTTCAAAAGCATCAATTCTTTGCTGCTCAGCCTTCTTTGTGGTTCAGCTCTCACATTTGTACATAACTACTGGAAAAACCATAGCTTTGGCTGTTTAGTTCTTCGCTTTCTGACAGTGTATGTGACCATGTGTAAAAAATCAGGTCACAAATCCAAAATTGTCTGTGAATATAGAGTTTATGCCAGTCTAACGTTAAGGAGTGTTTAAAGCACAATTCAGGAAATCTATATAGTTTTTTAATAAATTATTTCCTTAGAATGTTTTTATACTTAAAATACTATATTATTTGGTTATTTATAGGTTACAACCATCTCTCAGTATAATAGATTCCTTTTTCTTTTAAAATTGGCACTGCAGGCCATACCTACAAATTAACTTGTACAATGATAAATCTAACATTAGAATTTCTCTAAAATAGACTGCTTTGTGTTCAAGCCTAAAAATTATTTCAGTTTCTTTCAAAAGAGCATTTTTCTAGGCGATAATGCAGAATTTGAGGTGTTGAGAGTTTTGAGGTTTTTTTGTTTTTTTTTTTTTAGTTCCTCAAAAAATTAATCAAAATACTTTTGGACCATTTAAAAATATTGTTAGCAATGCTAACAAAAGTTAAGGAAATGGAAGCAGTATGACAATAGTTAAAAGCATAGGCCAGCACCACTTTGCTTGGATTCAAATTGTGACTGTACCATTATTAACAGTTTGACAAGGGGCAAGTTCTTAAACCTCTTTATTCCTTCAGTTTCTTCTCAGTAGGATGAAGTTAATAATAGCATCTATCTCAAATGATTGTTAGAGTAAACTGAGTTAATATTTATAAAATATTTTTATAAATTTGTAAAACATTTGATAAATACATAGTTTATTGTTCAGTTCAGTTCAGTCGCTCAGTCGTGTCTGACTCTTTGCGACCCCATGAATCACAGCACGCCAGGCCTCCCTGTCCATCACCATCTCCCGGAGTTCACTCAGACTCACGTCCATCGAGTCCGTGATGCCATCCAGCCATCTCATCCTCGGTCATCCCCTTCTCCTCCTGCCCCCAATCCCTCCCAGCATCAGAGTCTTTTCCAATGAGTCAACTCTTCGCATGAGGTGGCCAAAGTACTGGAGTTTCAGCTTTAGCATCATTCCTTCCAAAGAAATCCCAGGGTTGATCTCCTTCAGAATGGACTGGTTGGATCTCCTTGCAGTCCAAGGGACTCTCAAGAGTCTTCTCCAACACCACAGTTCAAAAGCATCGATTCTTCGGCGCTCAGC
>SJYX01016915.1:47803-96604 GCA_006410675.1 Oreotragus oreotragus
CATATAAGTTAAATAAGCAGGGAGACAATATACAGCCTTGACATACTCCTTTTCCTATTTGGAACCAGTCTGTTGTTCCATGTCCAGTTCTAACTGTTGCTTCCTGGCCTGCATACAGATTTCTCAAGAGGCAGGTTAGGTGGTCTGGTATTCCCATCTCTTTCAGAATTTTCCACAGTTGATTGTGATCCACACAGTCAAAGGCTTTGGCATAGTCAATAAAGCAGAAATAGATGTTTTTCTGGAACTCTCTTGCTCTTTCCATGATCCAGTTTATTGTTAGGATAGTGATTCTCCACATTATTAGAGACTGATTGGTTTTATGTAATCATCTTTTGGACAAAACAGTATTTTCCATCTATTCTATTTGAATTTTGGAATTTTCTATTAGGACCAGGGAGATAAGAGATAGCTTCCACAGTGGCTAAACTGAAGCTGGCTAGTAGCGGTGTATAAGAATTTTGTTAGCTAATTGTGAAATATAACCATTGTTAGCAATTAAAAATTACATTAAATATTCAATTTAAATATTTTTTTAAAAAGAAACGCTCAAAACTTACCACTTCCTAATTATTTTTCTTATCTTTGTCATTGAGGTTATTTATGTCTCTTATGTCTGGGAAATCTACATCGTAGGGTACTACTACTCATTTCTTCCCAACTCTATAGTTCATTGATATCACATAAGTAGCTTGAAATCAGTCATTGGTAGGAGTATTTACACCACAGAAATCAGTAAATACTGTAAATTAGGGCTCCTTCTGCCCCCAAAAGCTCATTGTTATACATTTATCATCACACCACTCAGTGAGTGTCAGATTGTCCCACTGGTTTCTGTTATTCTTTTACTAAATGTTAGCATGAGTGAAATAGAGATGATATGATTTCCTGTATTAAGAGAAGATTGTAAAAAAAATCCCAGCATATTAGTAGAGATGTCCCCTGTAGATGAACACCTTTCCTGTATTAAACATCCAGAATACTCTATGTCTGTAGAACCATAAAAGATGAAGACGGAGCTATTATTTTTCTTACTCTGAGTAATAGCAGTCTCCTTTTGTAGATCGTTGCATAGTTATGTATTCTTTGATAAGAGCCTCATGATAACCCTGTCAGCTAGGCAAGATGACTGCTATTCTCACTGTCATACAGACTCCACAAGATTATTACTTTCCCATGGTTTTTCAGTTTATAGTTGAGGAATATTACATACAGATTCAGATTCTGTGACTGCAAAAAAAAAAGTTCCACTATGTGATGAATGTTCCTTTCTTTAGTGAAGCTTCATTAATCGAGTTAGAGACTCTCTCTTTTTTCTCATAGCCACCTTTCCCCGACCTTTTGCCCTCTCCTTTCTCTTTTTCTCGAGATGGTGCATGCGTGCTAAGTCACTTCAATCATGTCCAGCTCTTTGCAACACTATGGACTGTAGCCTGCCATGGGATTCTCCAGGCAAGAACACTGGAGTGGGTTGCCGTGCCCTCCTGCAGGGAATCTTCCTGACCCAGAGATCGAACCCAGGTCTCACGTCTCCATTGGCAGGCAGGTTCTTTACCACTAGTGCTATACGGGAAGCCCTTTTTCAAGATATCAGATGCTAAAAGTCAAATGTGTTTGAGTTTTTATAACAGTTACACTAGCAAATGTTTTCTCAGATAGATTTGGTTATTTGAGCTCTCTGAGACTGATGCTATTGTCTTTGTTGTATTTTTAGAATTCTCATTCTCCATCATTTTTCCCCATCCCAGCTCCTGCCATCATCTGTGTGAGTCCACCACCCCTACTTTCCAGTTCATTTTGTCCAATGCCCATTTTTCTCCAGATTACTGTGGTCTTGCATTCCCACCACAGTCCTTGGCACCAACAGACAGTGGTTCAGACTCCTGACTCTCCCACTCAAGCCTCCCAGCTTTCCAGCCCAAAACATGGTTAACTGTCTTCAATGAGATCTGCTTTCTCTGTCCTTCAGCTTCCACTGTTATTCTCATCTTATTCAGCTTAAAGTCTGGGGCCCATTGTTCCAATCATTCTTACGCATTCCCTCGGCTCACCTGGCGCTCTCTCCTTCCATCCCATCATTTAACAAGACTCTGGGCCTCAACAAGCTCAGTCTCTACCTTCTGCATAATATACCCACGTAATGAGCAACCCTACAGTCACACACCCATCATTAACTATATTCCCTAGATCTTTTAGTGTGTAGTTATCTTAAAGCTCAGCATTGTCTCTGGATCTGGTTCTGTTTGCGATTTTATCTTTTGGCAATGGATCTTTTTATTTCCTCTTGCTTTTCTGTGTCTCATAATTTTGACTGTCATTCACTGAAGGTACAAAACTATGGGGGCTGAGGCAAGTGTTATTTAAACTCAGATGTGGGTCTGTCTTCTCTGTCAGGCCTTTAGTGTGGGGAGGGTTATTCGCCCTCATTTGTAGGCAGGCTGGTTTTGCCTTTTGTTTCTAGGCTTGTGCTAGGTTTGCCACAGGCTTCTCATTCCTCCAGTGCTTGTCTGCTGTCCCCTTGTGCTTCAGTGAGGTCTGGGGTACTGGGGTGGGGCCCCTCAGGATACCTACTGCCAACTCAGCGCATGTTTCCTGCCTGCTCCCTTGCCTTCCCCCAGAGCAGGCCGCTCAATGCCAGGTGAGTGGTGGATGGGGGGAATGGGGGCTGGGGGAGGGGCTCTTGGCTTTCCTACTGCAGTCTTTTAGGGTCTTAGGCAGGCCCTAAAACGTTCTCAGCCTTCCTGCCCTGTTAGCGAGCTGCTGAGTGCTCAAGTGGACCTCCTGCCCCCGCCTTGTGGAGGTCAGTGCAGGGCTCCAGATGTGGACGGCCTCCTGCCCTCCCCTCTCCAGCGACTAGAGTCAGTGCAGAGTGAAGCCATCAGGTTTTCTGCCCACCCTACCCCAGGGCAAAGGCCGTTTCCTGCAGTCTGGGAGGGACGGGGGGCTGACAGTTCCTTGCCCCGCCCCCAGGAACAGATGAGCAGCCTTGTGTCACACAAAGTCCTGTCCATGGTGGCCCTTGCTTCTCCAGCAGCAGCCGCTGTTCGTGTCAGAGGAGGATCCAGGGCGTGGATGATCCGCCTGCTGCACCCTTGAACCTGTGCGGGTCCTGTGTGCACCCGTGCTACCCAGAGACTCTCTGAGGTCTCCCGCCCACCCTCAGTCTTCCTCATGAGAGAAAGCAGGCTCTCTTGCATCTAGGGCTCTGGGGACACCAAACTACCTTGCTAGCCGATAAGCAGGCTTTACAGGTTGACTACAGTTTCAGCTGTCTCTTCTTGCCTGCTTTTATGGCAGCACTTCTTCCTGTGCTCTGCCAAGAGAATGAGTCCATGTGGCCCGTCTTCTCTCACGGGGGCTTACCACCCTTGGGAATCCAGGTCAGCTGAGGGCCGGCTCAGTGAGGAGCCAGTCTCGGAGCTGTGCGGCTCTCCCTGTGTAAGGTCAGAGCAACATTCTCTCGCAGCTTTCCTCATCTTCAGCAGCAGCAGATCTCCTGCTTCCCTTTTAAGAAACTTTCAAACAGTTTTCACAGGCCCTGCAAACCCTGTCTCCCCACCCATTCTCCTGTCACTCCCCTTCACCCTCGCTCACACCTTCCAGTAACAGTGCTGCCTCAGTCCCTCAGGTGTGCCGAGCTCTTCCCCCTCCCAGAGCCTCTGCACTTGCTGTCACTCTGCAGCCTAGAGCGTTCTTGCCCACATCTTACCCGGGTGACTCCAGCAATTCCAGAGATTCTTCCTTCCTCCTTCATCCCTTTCTCCAAACTGTGCATAAAACACTTTCTCGTTCTTCCTCAACAGCTGGACAGTATCCCCGTATCTGACATGTTGTCTTTAATCAGTCCCCAGGAGTGGTTATTTAGATTTTTAGTCTTTTATTTTTATAATTAATTATCTTGTACATAAAGGTTATCTGTAACATAAATTCTTAGAAGAACTGCCAGATCATATGGAGCCAGTTCAGGGGTTTCCCTGGTGGCTCAGACAGTAAAGAATCTGCCTGCAATGTGGGAAACTCGTCTTCAATTCCTGGGTCAGGAAGATCCCCTAGATTCACTATGTGAATTCACTGTTCACAGTGACAACCCACTCCTATATTCTTGCCTGGAGAATCCCATGGACAGAAGAGTCTGGTGGGCTATAGTCCATGGGATCACAAAGCGTCAGACACGACTGAGCAGCTAACATTTTTCAACCTAAGTGGTTAAGAGTTTGGGCCCTACTATCTGCCAGCTGTGTAACCTTGGGCCAGTGATGGAAGCTGTCCATGCCTGTTTCCTCATTTGTAAAATGAGGGTAATAACAGGACCATTAAAATTGTTGTGAGATGTGAGAAAGTCGGTACATGTGTAACAAGTGTCCAACATATGGCCACTCCATTATTGTGAACTATTGTTATTGGCATTTAAAGTTTAGGTAGATCTTGACAAGGTTCTCCCGTACCTATGTGATCGTATTTGTACGCCCATCAGTATGAGAATATTGCCTCTTCATACCCTCAACACAATGTCTTATTAAACTACTTTTTACCCTTCGTTAACATGATGGATATGGCCTCTCATAGTAGTTTACTTTGTTTTTTCCTTGTGAAGAGTGAAATTAAGCTTATTTTCATATTTTAAGTATGTTCGTGTTTTGAATGTTCTACATATTCTACAGACTCCTATTTGTCATTTCTTTTACTGATTTGTAGAAGTTATTTATGTATTAAGGAGTTTAACTTTTGTCTGTGCTATGAATTACTCTTTCAGAGTATTCAATACTTTTTTTTCCTAGTTCTTATTTTTGATGATATCTTTAATTATGATTACTTTTTTAATGTTCCATAAGACCAAGATCCAAGTTTATTTGTTATTCATTATCAGTCGAATGCCAAGTAAAATGCTGAACATATAAATTAATCAATTACAAAAAATGATCAATAAATATTTAATGAATGGGCCAAATATGACAAAGAGAACTTTAATACATAAGTAGACTAGGGAAATGGAAGGGAGCTATTTTGTATGGACATGTGAGGAGTTTGGTTTTGGATACACAGAGTGTTAGATGACAGCCAGTCTTCTAAGTTGAATTTGCAGGAAACTCCTACTTTGGCAAAGCACTCATGAAAAGCACACTGGAACAAATGATCTGTGATGGAAAGAATGTTATGTGGCAGTTCATAAACAAACACTTGCAGTCAGAAACAATAGTTGTCATAACAGTTTTAAAGCAAATATGAAAAGAAAAGGAAAATAAGAGCATTATGTATTTGCAAGTATAAAGATGTGGGGAATGTAGAAAAATTTTAGTGCCTTGGGTCTATTACTAGTAAAACAATTATCAAAAATATTTAGATAATATGTTGTATTTATACCCAAATCCTATACCTAGATAGTATATTCAAAAGCAGAGACATTACTTTGCTGACTAAGGTCCGTCTAGTCAAGGCTATGGTTTTTCCTTTGGTCATGTATGGATGTGAGAGTTGGACTGTGAAGAAGGCTGAGTGCCGAAGAATTGATGTTTTTGAACTGGGGTATTGGAGAAAACTCTTGAGAGTCCCTTGGACTGCAAGGAGATCCAACCAGTCCATTCTGAAGGAGATCAGCCCTGGGATTTCTTTGGAAGGAATGATGCTAAAGCTGAAACTCCAGTACTTTGGCCACCTCATGTGAAGAGTTGACTCATTGGAAAAGACTCTAATGCTGGGAGGGATTGGGGGCAGGAGGAGAAGGGGACAACCGAGGATGAGATGGCTGGATGGCATCACGGACTCGATGGACGTGAGTCTCAGTGAACTCCGAGAGATGGTGATGAACAGGGAGGCCTGGCGTGCTGTGATTCATGGGGTGGCAAAGAGTCAAACACGACTGAGTGACTGAACTGAACTGATACCCAAATCACTTACTATGAAGTGTTGAAAACCTTTACTATGGGAAAATTGAATCCATCATAGTTATACAAGCTTGTAGAAATCAAAAGTGCCCTTTCTCTTTAAAGTAGGATATTTGGTTTATCAGTATATTGTGGGTTTTAGTTTATAAATGGACAGTGATTGTGTTTTCCATCAATGAACCCTTACTGAAATATAGCCGGTATCATGTTAATCCCCAAGTCTGTTTTTTCAGACCGTATTACCTGCATGAAAAAGAAGAAACTACCCTGTTTCCTAAAAGGAAATACTGTTTTTTTCAGAACAGATAATTTATTCTAAAATACTATTTAATTCACAAGAATATCTTGATGGCTACAGTCATTGATAATCATTTTGACTTATATAGATATGAACTGGTACCTTTAATAAATCTGTTGTGAAGTTATAGTCCTTGTAATAATTGTAAGAAAATAATCAGACAGAAACTTTATTTAGATGGCATGGGGATGTGGTATCCCAATGTCAATCTCAAATTTCAAAGGATCCTATGGATTAAAAGATACTGTCTTTAAATATGCATATTTTTCTCCTCATTTAAAAAAAAAAGACCTGTGAATTAAGATTAGAAATATGACTGTAACTGCACTTGACAGACAAGTCATTTAAAGAAAAATCTTAGTCACATTAGAATGTCTTTCTACTTTTAGCATGTCTTTGCCTTATTGATTAGCATTCCTGGCGTTGCTGAACATTTTTGTCATAAAAGCATGGTTTTTGTGTATAGTCATCAGATTCTTCCCTTCAAGTGAGAGACTTGTCAATGAAGAATGAAGTGATCTGTACAAAGATGCAGAAAGCGTAAAGAAGATAAATCTATATGAACTAAAGCAGCAGCAGTGGTTGATCATGGCCTGTCTGACTGAATGCGTGCTGGCCATGAATACTGGCAGAGATGTGTACAGTGTCACTTCAGGGGCTTTTAAGAAGCTAGTCATTTGCTTATGATGAGTCCCCAGAAATACTTATTTTCTGCTTAAAATAGAAACATTTATTCATTAAAAAGTCAAAGAAACTCCTAGGTGGCCTGTGTTAATCTGCAGAGGAACTAATTATAGAATTTTGGGCCAAGGTCTTATTTTATGCAACTTGTGTTAAAAGATTGGAGGTAAATATAAAACAAAGCTTGTTCTGTTTTTCTTAGTTATAAAAACAACATACTTAGAGCTCTTCTCAAAGAATGCAAAGTAAATGGTGATCGAGTAAGAGCTGTTCTCAAAGAATGCAAAGTAAATGGTGATCGAGTGAGGTTTAATTTCATTCATAGTTGCTCTTCCTGATTTTTGCTCTGCTGCTTGCTGAGACTTTGAAAGTGAAGTCAGTGGTTTGTTGTTAGAGCTTAATTACTTTCTAAAGAAGTAAGCTACCTGTGCCATGAGTCTGTTCTTTGGCACAGGAGACTTCAAAGGAAACTTGATAAGTCAGTACCAAAGACTGATCCAATTACAACCCTTAGTAGTACTCAAGGGTGGAGCCAAGAGATGGAAACCCCGCGTTCTAAAGGAGTACCACTCATGTATGAGCGTAAAGTCTTTGCAACCCCATGGACTGTAGCCCACCAGGCTCCTGTGTCCATGGAATTTTCCAGGCAAGAATACTGGAGCGGGTTGCCATTTCCTTCTCCTGGGGATCTTCCCGACCCAGAAAGAGATCAGATGTCTCTTGCACGTTTCATATTGGCAGGCAGATTCTTAACCACTGGCAGCACCTGGGAAGGCCGACCTACCCATAACTGGAATATAANCCACCAGGCTCCTGTGTCCATGGAATTTTCCAGGCAAGAATACTGGAGCGGGTTGCCATTTCCTTCTCCTGGGGATCTTCCCGACCCAGAAAGAGATCAGATGTCTCTTGCACGTTTCATATTGGCAGGCAGATTCTTAACCACTGGCAGCACCTGGGAAGGCCGACCTACCCATAACTGGAATATAAGAGAATGGGCTGCCTCAACCTGAACCTGTTCTGTTGGCATGATGAGGATAAAACTGTACTCATTTACAGAAATATGGTCAAATAATTGCTTGCTTACTTCAATCTGCATTTCTTTACATCTGACTAATTATTCTCAACCCCACTACAGAAAGGGAAGCTAAGTTTAGCAAATTATTTGGCCATTTATGTTTAGTGCACAAAATTCTTAATTAATGAAATAAAATACCACAATCCAAGGTAAATCACTTTGCTAAGCTTTCAAACTTCATAAGGTATTTTGTCTTGTGCAGGAGCTACTTGCACACCCCTGCTGATCTGGCACTCATATAGCAATTCCCCGTAGAACTGAGCAAAAGAATGTAAAGCCAATTAAAGAAACTTTAAGCCCAAATAGATAAGCAGAGGCCATCTTGTCCATCCTACCTCCAGGCAAAAACCATCCACTGCACCACAAGTTTTGGCATGAATCCTGCTGACAAAGATGCTCACCACATGTAAATGACAAGTCATAATCCATTTGATGCAACTAAAGCAGATTGTTAACTGAAGACTTATTTATTGTGTTCTAAGATGCTGAATATGAAAGCTCATCTGAATTGTTTTAATTCCTCCTTTCTAGACAATTATTTTATACAAGAAACATACTCAAATAGTTGTAAAGTGGTGGGAATTCTGTCCCCAGGAAATAAAGTTATCTTTATCATCTTACTAAATGTATTTTTGGTTTCCTTTCACTGTAGGTCTACCTTACGGGTGGGAGGAAGCTTACACAGCAGATGGAATCAAGTACTTCATCAAGTAAGTACAAGCATCCCAACCAAGTAAGCAGTTTTCTTCACATCTGGTGAGAACCTGGAAGTTGCAGAATAATCAGTAAAACCAAGAAACCCTCTTGGAGGTTATAAAAATTAGTAACAAGAAATGAAACTTCACCATTTTCATCTCATGTGATTTAAATGTTAATATTGTTTAGGGAGAAAAAACCTAATAATTCAAGGGAAATATCAAAAAATTGGAACAAGACTGCCATTTAAACCTAAATGTTACTACCTGAATTCATTTCTGGCTAAAAGTATTAATATTTATGCAAAGTTAATATCTATTGAAAAAATGTGTTTTGTATCTTAAAACTTATTAACAATAATACTAATAACAATCAACATTTTTCATGCTTTACAGTATAAACAGTTCATTCTGCAAAGATTCTTTGAGCATTTGCTGTGTGGCAGGCAATATTCCATACTATAGTGAAATATATAGACTGTTTCTCTGATATTAGGGAATTTACTTAATAGGGAAGAAAAACATTCAATATATAACTGAACAGATAAATGAGACAGTATAAAAACAGATCCCATCTCAGTGGATTCTCAGAACATCCTTCATGTATAGATGAAGAAAATAAATACTAGAGTAGTTGCCCAAAAATCCACAGCTAACTAAATCACCAAACCAGAAGAGAATCCAAGTCTTCTGCTATCAGAATTCTTTCTGCTGTACTAGACTGTCACTGATAGAGACCTTTCTTTTAAAGTCTTGGCAGAAATGCATTTTCTAGCTTCGGGGCAGCTGTACTTCCACTGTGCTCTGGGTAACTCTTCGCATGTCAGAGTTGGAGTTAGGAGAACACAAAGGGGACTCCCAACGACTCTTCAGATCTCAAGAGATTTTCTTATGTGGCCTTTTTTAAGCAAATGATCCTTGATGTGCACGTGAGGAGGAAAAGAGAGATGTGTCCTTGCTGCCCTTTCAAATGTACAAGTATTTTTCTAAGCAGTAGCCACATTTTGAATTTTTAACTTCTGTGATTTTACACAGATTCCCACATCTCTCTTCATCTCAGTTTTCTCATCAAAAAATAAGGGGGATTTTACATGCTTTGTAGAGTTGTTACATGTTAAGCACCTATCGTAAAATTTTGAACACAATAGATGCCTAATAAGACAGTCGTCATTAATTTACAATATGGAGAAAACATCATGGTGGAAAAAAGAACAGGAAAAATTGTATGACATTTAAAACGTTGAAAATTCAAAAGCTTCATATTTTAGAAAACATTTAAGCAAAAGCTAGGGGTAAAGCTGGCAAAGTATTTTCTTGATTTATTTTTCTTTTGGTCTCTAGCAAAAATTAATTAACAAAGCAAAGGTGTAGCTTATAACACATGAAGGAGAAAGGGACTTTGGGAGCAAAGAACTCAGGAATTCCATGTACAGATTACATTTAGGGTCACTTGCCAAATCGTAACTCTTCCAGAAGGAACATTTTGCTTCAATATGCTGTTTTAAGTATGTTTATTCCTGAAAGACTTGAATCACTATTGTATCGGGATGGCAAGAAAATGAAAAATCACATTCAAATTTATGTCAGTTGGTAAAGAATCTGCCTGCAATGCTAGAAACCCCGGTTTGACCTGGGTTGGAAAGATCCCCTGGAGAAGGGATAGGCTACCCACTCCAGTATTCTTGGGCTTCCCTGCTGGCTCAGCTGGTAGAGAATCCACCTGCAGTGCGGGAGACCTGTTTGATTCCTGGGTTGGGAAGATTCCCTGGAGAAGGGAAAGGAAAGGCTACCCACTCCGGTATTGTGGCCTGGAGAATATCCGAGGGGTCACAAAGAGTCAGACACGACTGAGCACATTTCACTTCACTTTTCTTTCCTATGTTGACTTTGTGGCGCATATGGGAATAAATGTAGGGATGGGGGATGATGCTTAGCAACCAGGCATCTGTTAGGTGTTTTGTTTTTTTTTAATGCGTTGTATCATGTAATCTTCCTAACAATGTGGAGAGTGGGCATTGCTCAGCTCTTAATAGGATGATATGATGGTGATGAGCTTCATCCTGCTCTCAACCATGCCTGTCTCCTAGAAGATCCCCAAAAGAAATGCTCCATCAAAGGAAGGCAAACTAGCCTTCACTGTAAACCAGGGTTCTTAGTTCAGAGGCCTTTGAAAAATGTCAGTTAAAGGGGCCTGGACCCAGCGGGGAACTCCTTCACCCCAGCTGCACCTTAGCCGTCTGTCAGCACCCTGACACGCAGCTGTGTCAGAGCCTACCCAGTGCCTTGTGAGGGAAGGATACTAACCCACCACCAAAGAAAATGAGGGGGAGAGAGACGCGAGTGTGAGAGGGTCAGAGTGAGTGTGCCCCGTCGCCCAGACCCAGGGGTTTAAGCCACTGTCCTTTGCGGGCTGGAACAGTAGCCTCGGGCTGGGCTTCTGCTGCAAAGGAGAATAGCATCTGAGGAGAGGAAGAGAGAGAAGTAAGCAAGCCCTTTGACTGCCTTGAGTCTCTGTGAAGAAATAGAAAGAGACACTGCATTTGTGTAGTCCACTCGTCATAGAAAACACGTTCCTTAGGGAGTTCTCCTCCTTGACCTTAATCTTGACTCCTACCAAAAGTAGAAAAGAGATAAGATTTTTTAAAGCATCGTGGTGGGTATCTTGTCTCTCCATTACAATTGGAGAAACTGTGGAAAAGAGGCTAAACTTGTCCAGGTCATGCAGTAGTAAAGTTTCAGAGTCAAGCTACATCCCCCCAAAACACATGCCCATGCACACCTCTCCATCTCCTTATTTTAACATGGCATGTTTACATGTGACCAGAAAAATTTTAAACAGATCTTGATTCAGTTAGATTTCTATACTTGTCTCATGGAGGAATGGGGTGCTTATCATCCAGCACCAACATTTATTTTAGTTTAACTATTCTTAATGGATGTCTTATTCTAAAAGTACTGCATGCTTCCCTACCTTCTTATACCAAGGCCAGTGAGCAAAATCATTATGAACAGCTGTCTTATACACAATTCAGTGAGTTCTGCAGGGGAATATTAAGCAGTGTAAGCCAGAATAGAGACAGAGCTGTCATCTCCCCCTGCTCTCAACATGCCTGGCCATCTCCTTATCTCCATTCCCCTTTTTTATCCTCCACACACTTTACCATCTTCCCCAGGAGTTTCTTATTTGAGGAGGACAGGATGCCAAATAATCAGACTAATTTGAATTGCTTGTAAATAGTCCTTGAGTGCCTGATGGCATAAAAGAACACGCTTGCAATGCAGGAAACCTGCATTCGATTCCTGAGTCAGGAAGATCCCCTGGAGGAGGAGGTGGCAACCCGCTCCAGTTTTGTGCCAGGATAATCTCATGGACAGAGGGTCCTGGTGGGCTGCCATCCATGGAGTGACCAGAGTCTGATACAACTTAGTGACTAAACCACCACCAGTCCTGAAGTGTGAGTTGACAGGGGATTGTATGTGAGTCAAATGTGTAAGTTCTAATGCTGGTGCATTTGTTTGAGAAAGACCGTCTGGTGTAGGGAAAAGAGCATGGGCTTTGGATTTGCAGCAGGTTGGGTTCCAATGCTGGTGGCTGCATAGAATTGCTGAACAACCTCGGCCTGTGTGCTTAACCTCTTTGTGCTTTCATGTCTACATTTATAAAATGGAAAGACTGTTCCCCTTCAGAGAGTGAACCCGTCACAGAATGAATGAGTTTATGTATGTAAAGAGTGTATCATGACACCTGACCCAGAGCATACACTTTGAGCCAAGGTTAGGCCTCTTCACTCCCTCCTCACTGCCATCTCCATGAGGGTTTCATCTCAGCTCTTAGCTGCATTCAGATGGGTTGCTAAATAAGTAATGTCCGAATAAGCAAGCATCCACTTTATGTCTTCCTTGAAACTATTCAGACTTTTGTTTCTTCATCTTTTCACTCTCCCAACCAAAATTTTGAGCCTGGATAGACTGTGTTCCCTTTTGAGTAGGAGTAGTTCATTTACCACGTGAATCATACTTTGGAGGTAAGAATAGCAAGTAATGAACTCAGGTCATTGCCTCTGTCACCTTTACTTAGAAAGAACAGTGACTAAAATCACCTTTCCAGAACACTGGAGTAGATGATAGTCTGTGTACATACAGTCTCTTCCCTGAGATTGACACCTGTCAGTGTCCTCCCAGAAATTGAATGATTCCATCTGGTGGAAGCCTAGCCTCGGGCGAAGGAATAACTGTCAGTGCTGTCCCGAGAACACCTAGATGAAGACGGTCCTCACTGAATATTCCGATCCACCCACATGTCCATTGCACATGCATTAACACTTTGTAGTCAGTCATCTGCTTACATTCTGACAAGAGAAGAAAACAGTTTACCTGGTGTAAACAAGTACAGTCAAAATGCTGGCATTGTTAGAGCCAGCGTTTCATGGAATTAACAAACTTCTATATATGTATATGTGTATGTACAAATATTTGTATTCACATATGCAAATAGGCAGAGCTTACTCACTCGCTATATATGTCAATGCATTCAAGGGAAATTTTTCTTATTTTCTCATTAGAGAAAGAGTTGTAGCATTCTTCTATTCAATGACAAAATGCCAGTTACCGTGATGTTGCTGTAATGAAACTATCTAGTGAATCTGACCGTCTTACCACCCAACTTCTTATCTTCCATTTGTAGTTATATACTATTACATATTTACAATAGTCTTTTGACATCATTTCACTTTAAAAGTTCATATACTTTGCATGTTATAATTTAACAATTATTATAAGACCTATGTTTAATAGTAAAAAATGAACTTAAATATTACAAACTAGAATAGCTGCTACATTGCTTTCATTGAGCTCTTTTTTTTTCTATTGAAAAAAAATAGAGATTCACTGTGATCAGTAGCCTTGATTTCATTCATTAATCCTCTATTGCTGCTTAATAAATTCCCACAAATTTTGCAGCCTTAAACAGTAAACATTTATTTTCTTACACAAATTTCAGAGGGTCAAGAACCAGAAGTGCTTTTGCTAGATCATTCTGATTCTCTCTCTGTCTGGGTTTCTCATGAAGTTGTAATCAAGCTCTTATCGAGGTCGGGGAATTGAAGAGTAGCTTAGTGGGGCTGGAATATTTGTTCCAAGCTCACATGAGAGGTTTCAGTTCCTCACCGTACCTGGACCTTTCTCCATTGATAGGGTCATAGGGCTGCACATACATGGCAGCTGGCTTCCTCGGAGCAAGGGACAAGAGAAACAGTGAGAGAAAGTGAAACACCAAAACAAGACCTGCAGTGGGTTCTATAACCAATCTCAGAGGTGAGCGACTTCCTTTCTGCCATGTGCTGCTATTCACACAGACCCCGGTACAATGTAGGAGGCAGCTGCAAAAGAGTGTCCATGCCAGAAGGTAAGGAGCTGTCCTAGAGGACAGTGCTGTTTCACAGTGTGTAATTAAATCATTATATAATCTATACATCTGTACAAACAATACAAAAATTCTCAATATCATATTCTTGCCTGAAAGATTAACTTGTACTGTTGTTGATTTTTTCAAGTAGATAAAATCATTGGTTTTTAAAAGTGACTCATACTTGACTTATAGTTCCTTTTTGCTGATACACCTTTATATCAGATCCTGAAACCTGAGATAGCACTCCACATATTATAAAACCAGTTCTCCATTACATAGGAGATATTAACTTCCAGCATTACCACCGCATATCAGTAAAACCTGAGCAGTCTGTGATTTCTGAATAAAACAGAAGTTTCTGTCTTATAGCAGAGAAGGCAAATAGATTTCAACTCACTTTCTCAAGTGTTGCTTATGAAGAATTCTGAGGCCACATTCGGCCTCACTGACGTGTGTCTTGATCCATCAGCAGCGTCTGCTGTGGGTGCTAGGGGAAGAGGCGTGTGGGACACGTGCCACATCTTGTGGTCTCTGGTCTTCCAGAGCGTGTTGCCAACATAGGAACTCTGTGGGATGAGCGGTAATAATGCAAACTGTAGTTTGGAATGAGAAGTTAAACAGTGATGCCTCCTCCCAAAACAAGTACAGTACATAAGAGCTTTGCCTTTATGACTTCAAAGGAAAGCTGATTTCCAATGGGCCTGTTTTTTCTCATATCTTTCTAGTCCAAGTTCATTAGCTACCCTAAATGATTGTCTGAATTTGGGTTGTTAAAGTGTTAGTCATGTCTAACTTTTTGTGACCCCGTGGACTGTACCCCACCAGGCTCCTCTGTCCATGAGATTCTCCAGGCAGGAGTACTGGAGTGGGTAGACATTCCTTTCTCCAAAGGATCTTCCCAACCCAGGGATCAAACCCAGGTCTCCTGCATTGCAGGAAGATTCTTTACCCTCTGGGCCACCAGGGATGCCCAGCTTGAGGTAGAATATCCTATTAGGTTGTCTCCAGGCAGGAAAAAATGTAGATCATAACCTGTATGTGAATGAAATTTGTCGTTGCCAGCCTGCTGTGTTAGTTACAGGCTTAAGTCACATTCATCATCTCATGTATAAAATAATGCTTGTACTGTCTGTGTTAGGCAATTCTAACGTGACTAGAAGTTAGGGAAATTGGGGAAGGGAGGGTGGAGAGCAAGGGATGTTTTCTGGATTGAAAATAAAAAGCTACTACTTGTAAGTTTTCCTAAATCCTTGGCAGATGATTTTTATTTATTTATTTTTAACTGAAGGATAATCGCTTTGCAATAGTGTATTCGTTTTGCAAGGAGTCAGCCACGACTGAGAGATCAAGCACACACATACGTTGACATGAAGCAGCCATAGGTATACATATGTCCCCTCCCTTTGGAACCTCCCTCCCGCTCTCTCCCACCCCTCTAGGTTGTCACGGAGCCCCAGTTTGAGTCCCCTGGGNGAGACCTGGGTTTGATCTCTGGGTTGGGAAGATCCCCTGGAGAAGGGAAAGGCTACCCACTCCAGTATCCTGGTCCGGAGAATTCCACGGAATGTATAGTCCATGAGGTGGCAAAGAGTTGGACATAACCGAGAGACTTTCACTTCACCACTGTACCAAGATTTTAGTGCTCCTTCACTCCTCCTCTTACCCACCCCATTAATCCAAAGCTGCAACTTCATAACCTTATCCATCTGGGCCTCAAATGTCAGTATTACTTCACTCACTACCAGCCCTGGGGAGGTGTAGAGAAATAGAGAAGAGAGAGAAGAAGGTAGAGAGGGAGGAGATTCAGGTGGAGGGCAGGTGAGTGGTAGCATTACCTCCTTTTCCTGACTCTAAAAAGGAGCCAGGTGCTAGCCTACTGTTAATTTAAATGAAACATGGTCTACTTTGGTGGGAATAAAAAACATTTCACTTTATGTGAAGTGCTCCCCACTGAAAGAACTCAGTTCTAACAAAAGGAAAAAGACCACAGTCAGCTTTTTTCTTCTGCTTTTATCTAGCTCACTCTACCTCCAGCTGTGAAACTGACTAATGTTTTCAAAGCTCCAAGGAGCTTACTAGTAACCATGGTTACTGCTTCAAAACAGTACAAAAAAAGTAGGAGGGGATAGCAATTTGAGGAGAAAAACAGTTTTCCTGACTTTCATTAAATGAAGCTAGGTAAAGTAACAAGAGATAGATGGACTGATGGCTGGACACGGCCTCAAGACTGTTATTGAGGTGCTTAATCGCTTAGTCCCACAGATCGAGTACCTCAATGGATCAGTTTATCTTATCCAAGAGTGGTCCCCAAAAGCTAATTTAGTCCTTTACAATGAAGAGTATCTTATAAACTCAACTAATATCCTTGCCAGGAAGTCAGTGAATTTGCTTTCCAGCAGAGCAGTTTACTTGGGAAAAACAAATTAAAAACATAAGGTTCCTTAGAAGTATTTGAGACTAAGAAGGTACCTATAGCTTTAATATAAAGCTGCCCAACTTATTCTTCTTAACTTTTGTTAGTCAAAAGGTTTTCATCAAATGTTTCCCTTTTCAAACTTCTTAGCAACCTTCTCAAGTTAATTAATTCATACATATGCAGTGTCTATCATGTTTCAGGCATTGCATGAGACAACTGGATACATCACAATAAAGATGCCTTTATGAAACTTAACATCTAACAGAGAAGAGTGACATTAAATACACAATTGCAAATTCTGTTAATGTGCTATGAAGGAAAAATTAAAACCTAAATGGTATTTACTGGGATATCAAGAAAAGTATTCCAAATAGTAATAATGGGAGCAACCCTCACTGAGCCTTCACCAAGTGCCAGGCAACGTGCATTGTTAAGTTAATATGCTTTGTCTCATATATGTCTCAGAATGATTTATAAGAAAGGTAGAATTATTCTTGGTTTGCAGAGGAGGAATCTGATGCCTGGGAGATCAGGTCACTTGCCTACATATACCTAATTTCTGATTTGTTTTTCTTACCCATAATCACACATCTTTCCTACCACATATCCAAATATCAGTATTAACTATTAAATTTTACTCAAGAGTTCTCAATTCTTGTTCCATCTCTACAAATAACTGACCCTGGGCTTAAATCAAGTCATTTCACCTTTTGGTCATTTCCCAAAATGAGACAGACTAGATGATATTAAGGTTTTCCTAGCTTTTGAACTCTACAGTTTTATGATTACATAAATTTTTTCCATATCAGCATTTATACCTATCATATTTTATAGATCATACAGTATAATTCAGGCAAGTATCTAAATATTAGTTAATCATTAGTTAATCATTCCACAAATAATCACTGGTCAGCTCTGTTCCAGGTACTCTTCTAGGTGTTAGTAGGCAAAAAGGTTAAAAATCCCTGCCATGGTGGCACTTACAATTTAGTGAGAGGAGAGAGATGATAAATAAAACAAGTAAATAATGCAGTCGGTTAGAATACAGTAAGTACTATGGAGAAAAATAAATCCGGGAAGGAGTACAGGAAGTGCTAATTCCCCCAAGCCTCTTAGGAGCAGGAATTTGTTAGGCACTAAGGCAAATAAGGATAAGCACTACCTGAGTCCCTGCCCTTGACCTGATCCACCCAAGTAAATACAAATATGAGGAATTTTAAAAAAAACAAATAAACAAAGTACCAGGGGAACACACAGGAAAGAGCCACAAAGCAGAAGCACCGAGTTACAAACTGGATTTTGCTTTCTTACACACACACAGAAACATAAAAAAATCATGTAAAAAAGAATATTAGCTCTATATTTTAAAGTCATGTTTCAAAATTTTACAAAACCTTACTGATAAATGTTCTTTAAAGATAGAAAAAGACATAGACAGATTATTTTCCTGTTTGGGAAAACTATTATTAAGATACAAACTGAACCAAAAACTACAGACTTTATATAAATCAAATAAAAACTAAAGTATGTTTTAGAAATATAATCATATAAGAATCTATACCACAATAAAAGGATAAAAGAGTAAACATACAAGGAAAAACAAGGAAACTTTGAAAAAAAAGAGTAATGAGGGTAGATATACCTTAATGATTAAGAAAACAGTTATATTTTCTCTTATTTGCATTTCCTTCTACTAACTTTTCTACTGTTCTACAAGTAGCAACCACTTCCTTGGAGAAGTTTAGATAAATATTTAACATTTGCCTTTCGAGTTAAAGAAAGGATTTTGCAGCAAGATAAGTCTTGAAGGTCTGGTTTTCCCAAAGAAAGACATTTTTTAACACCAATGTTTTCTGACCAAGCTTGAAAGACTCAAGAGTGCAGCTTCTTTCACTTTGGAGAGCAGATATCCCTTTTGCTCATGATAGCTAGAACATAATGCCTACTACCTAGGGGAGAAGGAGGATAAAACCGAGAGACTGCAAATTAAAGCCTCAAATTCCCGATTCTGGGGCTTCCCTGGTGGCTCAGCGAAGAATCTACCTGCCAATGGAGGAGACACGGGTTCGACCCCAGGAAGACCCCACATGCTGCAGAGTAACTAAGCCCATGGGCCACAACTACTGAGCCTATGCTCTTGAGGCCCAGGGCTGAAACTACTGAGCCCACGTATCACAACTACCGAAGCCTGCATGCCCTAGAGCCTGTCTCCCCAACAAGAAAACCACTGCAACGAGAAGTCCGTGCACTGCAGCTAGAGAGTAGCCCCCGACTCAAGGCAACGAGGGAAAGCCTTCACAGAGATGAAGATTCAGCATAGCCAAAAAAAAAAGACAAAAACAAAATCCTGATTCTGGCCAAAGGACTGTGGGATAAAGACATTAAGACTGAGACAGGAGAAGGAAGTGATTAGACCAGTACTTCCTTTACCCAATCCAGGTCGAGGCTGCAAAAGGAAAGGAATGTCTGAAAGACTGAGGAAATCTGGGAGTTAGAATGGTTTCTGCTCTGCTTCTTGTTGAGTAAGTGGAAAGTCACCACCTTCCAGAAACATCCTGTGTACCTCCACTGCCCACCCCCACCAAGCCATTCTCTCTCCTCATACACACCCTGGGCCCCCCAGGTGGCGCTAGTGGTAAACAACCAGTCAACACATGCAGGGAAGATCCCCTGGAGAAGGAAATGGCAACCCTCTTCAGTATTCTTGCCTGGGAAATTCCATGGTCAGAGCAGACTGAAGGCTATAGTCCAAGGGGGCCAGAAGGGAGGGGCCAAAGAGTCGAACACAACTGAGCAACCGAGCACATACACACCTAGCACAAGCTGGAGCAAGCCACACCAGAGCATCTGCATGAAAGCCCAATCCAGTAGAAGAAGGGGGTGAGACCCGCTCTGGGGCCTCCTTTTTCTCCTGTGTCCCATGAAAGGCTCTGGGAAATTCCTAGGTGCTCTAAACTAGTGCAGAAAGGTAACTTAAGATGGTGATTTTAAGTTTGCCAGAAGAGGTCCCTGTAACAGGGGCAAAGCGGCTCCATAGATGAGGCCTGGAAAAGAGACCACCTGGCTAGTCAGTCGATGGGAATCCCAAACCAGACCTCAGGTTAACCATGATACCTGGGCAAATGGCAATAGATCCTGGGAATCCAGAGAACAGATCTAGAGTAATAGATCTAGTTGTAAACTTCAGCTTTAGACATCTGAAGAATACTCTAGGACAGTGCTGGTAGCACCACAGTAGTCACAATTCCGGGAAATAGCCTGACCAGTTACTGTAAAGGACAGACCAGTAAGAAACCAGAGAAAACAGCACATGGACTTGATGGTTCTGGTATCCTTCCATGACTACAAGGTCACACAAGCACCCATTAAGATTCCATTGTGGGAAAGTGAGAGAAAAGACATGATACCTGAATGACTAGTATACAAACAGAGACGGAAATATCCAAAGAGATCAATTTAAATTACTAGATATGACTTAGTTTACCGGCTTGGAATAACACTGGTATTCTTCCTCCAGTGACCCAGTACCCAGGGTTCATCAAAACGAAGACAGAGCTTTTAGAAAAACAGAGAAGCTGTATTTTCTTCATATACCTGAGTTAGTAGGAATAAGTTATGATCCTGCTACAGATTTTATGATGTTTCTTTTATGTAAGAATTCAAAAGAAACACTTCTTGGCATACTAGAAATCAACATCACTTTAAAAGTAATAATGGATTTCCAGTTCAAAATGGCAAACTGAGTATCTACTTCTCCTCAAACACCTCGTCAAGCCACAGAACAACTTAGTGAAAAATCACCAAAGATAACCAATAAAAACTCTGATGATAAACGGTAAATGCTGACCATAGCACTTACTGTGGGTCTAAAGTCTTTGTCAGAGGACTTATAGTATGAACTTTGAGTTGGAGATAATAGCAGGTTAGGGACAATCTCGATAGACTGTGATAGAGGGAAGACAACGCAGAAATAATCAGAACTCTCCTTGTAGATAAATCCCTTCCTTATAGCAGAGGCTTCCCTCATAGCTCAGTTGGTAAAGAATCCACCTACAAAGAATCTGCAGGAGACCCTGATTCAGAAAGATCCCCTGCAGAAGGGATAGGCTACCCACTCCAATATTCTTGGCTTCCCTTGTGGCTCAGCTGGTAAAGATTTCTCCTGTGGTGTGGGAGACCTGGATTCAATCCCTGGGTTAGGAAGATCACCTGGAGAAGGGAAAGGCTACCCACTCCAGATTTCTGGCCTGGAGAATTCCATAGACTGTATAGGTCATGTGGTTGCAAAGAGCTGGACACAACTGAGCAACTTTCACTTTCACTTACAGCAGAAGTTTGTTAGCCTTGTCTTTGCAACTGCAAAAAAAAAAAGAAAAAAGGAACTCTACATCCCATTTACCACAGCAAGGGGGAAACCAACTTGCAGAGTCATGTGGTCAGTGATAATATTCAGTGGAGAATACAATTCTGTAGAGAGAAGAACTGAGCTTTACAGAATTACACCTGTTACCAAGATCAGAATCAGAATTATCTAAACTGTTTAGATGCACCACCCATGACGGATTCATGTCAATGTATGCCAAAACCAATACAGTACTGTAAAGTAAAATAAAGTAGAAANTGCAGAGTCATGTGGTCAGTGATAATATTCAGTGGAGAATACAATTCTGTAGAGAGAAGAACTGAGCTTTACAGAATTACACCTGTTACCAAGATCAGAATCAGAATTATCTAAACTGTTTAGATGCACCACCCATGACGGATTCATGTCAATGTATGCCAAAACCAATACAGTACTGTAAAGTAAAATAAAGTAGAAAAAAAAAAAAGACATACTGAATCAGATGTTCTGAGAATAAGGCTAGGAATCTGCATTTAAACTTGGTCCCCAAGAGACCGTTACATGTACTGAAGTTGGACAAACACTGGTTTAGACCTTCATCTTAAAATACTATAAAAAAGAATAGCCAAGAACTGATGCTTTCAAACTGTGATGGTGGTGAAGACACTTGAGAGTACCCTGGACTGCAGGGACACGTAACCAGTCAATCACAAAGGAAATCAATCCTGAATATTCATTGGAAGGACTGATGCTGAAGCTGAAGCTCCAATACTTTGGCCACCTCATGCGAAGAGCTGACTCAGTACAAAAGACCCTGATGCTGGGAAAGACTGATGGCAGGAGAAGGGGGTGACAGAGGATAAGATGGTCAGATGGCATCATCAACTCAAAAGAGATGAGTTTGAGCAAACCCTGGGAGATAGTGACTGACAAGGAAACCTAGCGTACTGCAGTCCCTGGTGTCGCAAAGAGTCAGACACAATTGAGCAACTGAACAACAACAAGCCAAGAATCATCTGCTAATTAATAAAAACTAAAAGAGGCACTAAGGTGAAAACGCAAAGGCACAAAGACCCATAAAAAAGAAAGTAAGGCAACGGAAAGAAATAAAATGTTCTTAACTTTAACTGGTATCTTCAGAGAGATTCAATACAATATATCCATAAAATAAGAAAACTGTCATAAAATGTAGCAACCAAGGAAAAAGAATTTTTAGAAAATAAAAACAAAAACTATTTTCAAAATGAAATATCTTGACTTTCAGTGAAGGCCTGCTAAGTCACTTCAGTCGTGTCCAACTCTGTGCAACCCCATAGACGGCAGCCCATCAGGCTCCCCCGTCCCTGGGATTCTCCAGGCAAGAACACTGGAGTGGGTTGCCATTTCCTTCTCCAATGCATGAAAGTGAAAAGTGAAAGTGAAGTTGCTCAGTCGTGTCCGACTCTCAGCAACCCCATGGACTGCAGCCTACCAGGCTTCTCCGCCCATGGGATTTTCCAGGCAAGAGTACTGGAGTGGGGTGCCATATCTCTCCCACTGATTACAATTAGTAAAAAACTCTGGAGAGAATCCTAAAAGCAGTTACCTGAGAACTCTGAAAAATAAACAGTGGCAGGCAAACTGGGGAGGGAAGTCAAAACGTGAAGAACAATCAATCTAGCAGTGAGTTCACGCTATTTTAAAAATCCTTTCTTTGACATGAGGGTGGGTCGAGTCCCAGAATTACACAGCAGGTGCACACAGCAACAACTGTAAGAGAAACTCCTTTTTTCTCACTGGAATAAAGGGGGCTTCTGCAAGCTGGAAAGTGTAAATGTTTGGGATGGGGAGTTCCCAGCTCATTTTCTTTTTTTTCTCTGCTGATCCGCTCTGAAGCCAGTCCAAGTCATAAAGCTGTACAAGTGAGGAGGGAAACTTAAAAGCGTAAGAGAAAACTGGCTCCAATCTCCTGAGAAACTAGAAAAAGGAGGCAGGGTAGCATGAAGAGTACTGGGGTTGGAGAAGGCAGCCTCACTTCTCCTTTTTTCCCCCTTATTCCTTCAACAGAGGAGGGTTCTCGGGAGTGTAACTGTGCAACACTGAAGCATGGTAGGCGGGGGCAGCGGGGACAGAGACGGGCACCACTACTCAAAGAAAGAAAACTCCGCGTTCTAGCGAGAAAGCCAGGAAAAGACTCTCGGGAACCAGAGAACATAAGCAAAATCCCCAGGAGTCCAGAGACAGAGAAGATTCCACTAAGGTGCATAAGTATAGATAATAAAGAGATACTAGCTTCCCCCCAAATCAAGGCAAACATTTTTGAAAGTCTAATGAGAGAAAACTTAAAAGCTACTTTCAATAATATAACATTAAAAGACTATGATAAACACATAGCAATACAGAATGAGATCAAAGGAACATTATACAGATAAATACATATATAATATTTGGGAATTTTTTATATGATAAAGGCAGACTTCAAACAGTGGTTAACCAAAGAAATATTCAATAAATGCTACCCAAATGAATTACCTAATTTAGAAGAAAAAAGTTAGATTTCTATAAAGCATCATTATAAAATTTTGAAAGATTAAAAAAAAATAGCTATGCAGATGATCAACAGGCACAAGAAAAGAGGCTCAATACTGCTAATTATTAGAAAAGTGCAAATTAAAACTACAGTGAGGTATTACCTCACACCAGTCAGAATGGCCATCATCAAAACATCCACAAGTAACAAATGCTGGAGAGGGTGTGGAGACAAGGGAACTTCCTACACTGTTGCTGGAAATGTAAACTGGTGTAGCAACTATGGAGAAGAGTACAGAGGTTCATTAAAGAACTACAAGGGCTTCCCTCATAGCTCAGTCGGTAAAGAATCTGCCTACAATGCAGCAGACTTGGGTTCGATTCCTGGGTCGGGAAGATCCCCTGGAGAAGGAAATGGCAACCCATAAAGTGTTAGTCATGTCTAACTTTTTGTGACCCCGTGGACTGTACCCCACCAGGCTCCTCTGTCCATGAGATTCTCCAGGCAGGAGTACTGGAGTGGGTAGACATTCCTTTCTCCAAAGGATCTTCCCAACCCAGGGATCAAACCCAGGTCTCCTGCATTGCAGGAAGATTCTTTACCCTCTGGGCCACCAGGGATGCCCAGCTTGAGGTAGAATATCCTATTAGGTTGTCTCCAGGCAGGAAAAAATGTAGATCATAACCTGTATGTGAATGAAATTTGTCGTTGCCAGCCTGCTGTGTTAGTTACAGGCTTAAGTCACATTCATCATCTCATTTATAAAATAATGCTTGTAGTGTCTGTGTTAGGCAATTCTAACGTGACTAGAAGTTAGGGAAATTGGGGAAGGGAGGGTGGAGAGCAAGGGATGTTTTCTGGATTGAAAATAAAAAGCTACTACTTGTAAGTTTTCCTAAATCCTTGGCAGATGATTTTTATTTATTTATTTTTAACTGAAGGATAATCGCTTTGCAATAGTGTATTCGTTTTGCAAGGAGTCAGCCACGACTGAGAGATCAAGCACACACATACGTTGACATGAAGCAGCCATAGGTATACATATGTCCCCTCCCTTTGGAACCTCCCTCCCGCTCTCTCCCACCCCTCTAGGTTGTCACGGAGCCCCAGTTTGAGTCCCCTGGGTCATACAGCAAATTCCCACTGGCTATCTACTTTGCGTACGGTAGTGTATCTATTTCTATGACACTCTCTGTATTCATTCTACCCACTCCGTCCCCCCGTCCCGTGGCCATACTCTGTTCTCTGTGTTCTCCCTTGCTGCTTGGCAGATGATTTGAATTCCGCTTTAGTAGATACTGTCAGGAGCCCTTCCTCTGAAGACCTCATTAATTTGGCTGCTTTGATTAATTTTGAATGAGTTAAGAAAAACCCACAGACAGACCTCTAAAGTTTAAGTCTCACTTGATGAACTGTTAGGACAATTTCTATGCTCCTAACTTCAGCATCAGTAAGGAGCAATGGGGTAGGCTCTTCAATCCTGAGCATTTCATTCTTAATAAGATTCTAATGAAGAAACCAGCAGAGGACTTGAGGGAGGGAATATGGAGCTTTTTAACGGTTTGTCTCCAAACACTTCTTAGCTATGAATAAACTGTAAGGTATTGAAACCAGGTTGGATGTACACATCTATGCGATAATTGGTTTAGAATATCCAGTAGCTAGTACAGTGCCTGGTAGGTGTACCGACTGAATAAATATTAATATTTATCAAATGAGTGAATACTGTCTTTAAGGAAGCAGTTTTTTTTTTGGGGGGGGGGTGGATATGGGCCTTCATATCAGAAAGAGCTGGTTTTGTTTTTTTGTTTTGCTGCATGTGTGGCTTGTGGGATCTTAGTTTACTGACCAGGAATCAAACCTAATTCCTGGACCACCAGGGAATTTCCCAGACCTAGTATCTAATGTTTATGGCACCATTTTTTGGTGTAAACTTGGTGTAATTGATATTATTTCAGTTGTCTCTACTCCCATTTCTCATCGAAAAACAAAGATAGCAGTTTATCCAGTTTGAGAGTTGAATAATATAACTCACTTGCCACAAGGTAAGGGCATAACAGATGTTGGTTTCCCCTACCTTCCCTTACATTATTCTACTGCTATTTGCCAGTGGAGGAGTTTTAAATGACAGCATTTGCACAGTTGCAAATAGAAACCAACAGGCAAAACCCACCCCATGCCCCTCCCCAGCCAGCCAGAGCTGTGTAACAGGAGCAGAGAGATGGTGGTGCTCAGGAGCCTGAGACGCCTGCGCTGGATAGTCTATAAATACGACACGGGGCGTAGCCGCATGAAGCCCGGGATGAGCAACTGTCATTCAGACAGAAGGCCAGCCAGCTGTCCAAGGTTGCTCAGAATGCCAGAGCCCACTGAAATGAATAAAACATTCAGATCCAAACAGACAACATCAAACTCTTCCCCCCCCACCAGATGTGTATAAGAGACAGGCTGTACTTCCACTGTGCTCTGGGTAACTCTTCGCATGTCAGAGTTGGAGTTAGGAGAACACAAAGGGGACTCCCAACGACTCTTCAGATCTCAAGAGATTTTCTTATGTGGCCTTTTTTAAGCAAATGATCCTTGATGTGCACGTGAGGAGGAAAAGAGAGATGTGTCCTTGCTGCCCTTTCAAATGTACAAGTATTTTTCTAAGCAGTAGCCACATTTTGAATTTTTAACTTCTGTGATTTTACACAGATTCCCACNAAAAAATCTTTAGAGAATATGTGAAGTACTTTGGAAATTCATTACCTTTCTAGGGTTATACTTTTTTCTTGATTTATATTTTGTTTAATTGTTTTTAATTTTAGAAATTCTAAAAATACAGAAAGTATGAAAAATAATAAAATATTATCCAGTGCCCACTAACATTTTATTATATTTTCTTTTAGTATTTTTTAATTAAACAATAGGACATTTTAGATCAAACTGAAATCGCCTTTGTTCTCCATTCTCTTGTCTTATCCCATCCCTGGGGACAATTGCTATTATAAATTTAAGATGTATTCTTAAAATATTTTTAATACTTTTTATGTGCAGAGGACATATGAGTGTATTTTAAATGTACAAGAGGGACAGTTTACCCTACATATTTTTTTGTATCTATTATCTTACAAGTTGCTTTTCTCATTCAGTATTGATTTACCATGAATATCTTGATTAGTGAATGAGCCTTATTTGTTTTATATTATTTATGGTATTTGTAGTGTTATATTAAATACTTTCATCTTAGCCAAATGTGTAATCTTCTCTGCCTCCAAGACCCTTTATTTAAATTGCTCAATAAATACTAACTTTTTTGTCACTTTCCCTTCCAAATTTGGTCGCTGTATTAGTCTGCTAGGGCTTCCATAACAAAATACCACAGACTGGGTGGCTTAAACTGGGTTAGAACTTTTTTCTCACAGTTCTAGAGGCTAGAAGGCCAAAATCAAGATGCCGTCGGGATTCATATCTTGCAAGGACCCTCCTGGTGTAGACAACTGCCTTCTCGCTGTGCCCTCACATGGCCTCTTCTCTGCGCATGGAAAGAAAGGTCTAGAATGTCTTCCTTTTCTTACAAGGACACTAATCTCACTGGATCAGGGTCTCACCCCCATGATCTCACTTAATCTTAATCATCTCCACAAAGGCCGCATTCTCCAGCAGAGCCACATTGGGGTTTAGGGCTGCAACATAGAGCTGGGAGGAGCAGAGGACCCAATTCATTCCGTAACAGTTGCTTCTCCCTTAAATTACTTTCCATAGATCTCTAGTACCTTTTTCTTCAGCCAGTAATCTCCAATACAAAAGCATATAATCTTTCTTGCTGTATATTTGCTGAGTTTCATGCAAATTGCAAGAATGAATACACACCCAGTGCCCCTTCCCTCAAGATGCAGTCTTCAGTGGGAGAAGTAGCTGACGGGGCACGGAGGTGTGGTAAGTGGAATAATAGCTCCCCAGTAATATTAATGAGCTAATCCCCAGAATGAGTATATCAGGTTCCACGGCAAAGGGGCCTTAAAGCTGTAGGTGGAATTAAGGTTGCTAATCAGCCAACTTTAAAATAAGGAGGTTATCCTGGATTATCTATGTGTGACCAAACCAATCACATGAGTCCTCAACAGTGGAAAAGAGAGGCCGAAGGAATGAGTCAAATGAAAAGATATGACAACCGGAGATATACTGTGTGGCTGACTTTGAAGATGGAGGCTGCAAGTCATGGAATGTGGGTGGAAAGGAAAGGAGATGAATTCTGTTCTAAAGCCTACAGAAAGAAATTTAGCCTTGCCAACACCTTGACTTGAGCTCGGTAAGAACCATGTTGGACTTCTGAGCTACAGAACCATTAATCAGTAAGTCAGCATTTTTTTAAGCACTGTGTTTGAGGTCATGTGTTACTGCACCAAGAGAAAACTAATACAGAAAGTCAGAAGTGGAGGGGCGAGAGTGATGCTTATGATGGACCTGTTGTGTGTCAGGCATGAAACTGCTGCTGCTGCCGAGTCGCTTCAGTCGTGTCCAACTCTGTGCGACCCCATAGACGGCCAGGCATGAAACTAGGGAATTTATATGTTTTCTCTGTATTTATTAACACTGTTCAGACAGTTCTAATGTTTTCTAGATTGGGAAACTGACACTCAAAGTTTAAGTAAGTTTCCCTGGGACATACAAGTAATCCAGCGAGTGCCTGTTTTTCAGTCACTCGGTCACGTCCGACTCTTTGTGGCCCCGTGGACTGCAGCATGCCGGGCTTCCCTGTCCTTCCCATCTCCCCGACCTTGCTCACACTCGTGTCCATTGAGTGGGTGATTCATCCAGCCGTCTCACCCTCTGTCGTCATCCCCTGCTGTCCGGGCAATACACGACTTCTGACCAGCCCTGCATGGTCTGCTCTCCTACTGTGTGGCAGGGCACTGGGACTCTCTCAGCTTCAGTTCCTTCAGTTGCCACATGATGTGAAAAGTTTAAGTCTGCCTGGGAAGCAGGCATCATGCATAATTTTTATTTATACTGAATGAAGTTGTTATGAATTTTGTGATAAATGCTTTTAAAATGCTTTAGAGATATAGTCTGTGATCATATGAAGTCATATGAAGTACACTCAAGTCATGACCCCATGGACTGTAACCCTTCAAGCTCTTCTGTCCGTGGAATTCTCCAGACAATAATACTGGAGTGGGTCACCATTTCCTTCTCCAGTCAGTCAATACATTGCATCTTGTAAAGCTAAAAAGCTCTTTCCAAGTGATGTCATTTAATCCATCCCAGAGCCTATATATTGTTGTTGAAACCAACCCATATAATAAGAGACTCAGAAGGGAATATAACCAAGTGGTAAAATTCTCAGGAGTCAGATTTGGATCCAGATCCTGGCTCTAACATTTACTAGTTTTATTACCCGGGATAATGTATTTCACCTCTCATATATTTTAGCTTCTTCATATCTAAAATGAGGATAATAAATGTAACTATCTCTCCTTTACAATATATATATATATCCCAACTGGCTCCTCTGTCCATGGGATTCTCCAGGCAAGAATACTGAAGTGGGTTGCCATGCCCTGCTCCAGTGGATCTTCCTGACCCAGGGATCAAAGCCATGACTCATGTCTCCTGCATTGCCAGGCAGGTTCTTTACCACTAGCACCACCTGGGAAGCCCATATATAAAATATAAATATGTAAATATATAAATCAGGATCTATAATATTTATAAAATATAAGCATGAAACAAGATTCTAAAAAACAGTTAAGCCTGTTTATTCACAAAGCCAAGGTGGTACCATTAGAAACCATCAGTATGTAAAGTTCATGAGAAAACTGTCAGGGCTGGAGGCATATTTTATTTTTATCCCATAAATTTTACTGTAATTGCAGGTTTCTCTTTTATAGCAAAAGTACCTTTTGCACTTAAGATTATGGATTCCATAACACTGATAAAATACCTCAAGAGTTTAGAGATGGGTCTCATATCAGTTCAGTTCAGTTCAGTTGCTCAGTCGTGTCCGACTCTTTGTGACTCCATGAATCGCAGCACGCCAGGCCTCCCTGTTCATCACCATTTCTCGGAGTTCACTCAGACTCACGTCCATCGAGTCCGTGATGCCATCCAGCCATCTCATCCTCTGTCGTCCCCTTCTCCTCCTGCCCTCAATCCCTCCCAGCATCAGAGTCTTTTCCAATGAGTCAACTCTTCGCATGAGGTGGCCAAAGTACTGGAGTTTCAGCTTTAGCATCATTCCTTCCAAAGAAATCCCAGGGCTGATCTCCTTCAGAATGGACTGGTTGGATCTCCTTGCAGTCCAAGGGACTCTCAAGAGTCTTCTCCAACACCACAGTTCAAAAGCATCAATTCTTCAGTGCTCAGCTTTCTTCACAGTCCAATTCTCACATCCATACATGACCACAGGAAAAACCATGGCCTTGACTAGACAGACCTTAGTCGGCAAAGTACTGTCTCTGCTTTTGAATATACTATCTAGGTTGGTCATAACTTTTCTTCCAAAGAGTAAGTGTCTTTTAATTTCATGGCTGCAATCTCCATCTGCAGTGATTTTGGAGCCCCCAAAAATCAGGTCTGACACTGTTTCCCCATCTATTTCCCATGAAGTGATGGGACCAGATGCCATGATCTTCGTTTTCTGAATGTTGAGCTTTAAGCCAACTTTTTCTCTCTCCTCTTTCACTTTCATCAAGAGGCTTTTTAGTTCCTCTTCACTTAGACCATTCAGGTATGACCTAAATCAAATCCCTTAGTATTATACAGTGGAAGTGACAAACAGATTCAAAGAATTAGATCTGATAGACAGAGTGCCTAAAGAATTATGGATGGAGGTTTGTGACATTGTACAGGAGGCAGGGATCAAGACCATCCCCATGGAAAAGAAATGCAAAAAGGCAAAATGGTTCTATATGGTAATGGTTCCATATTACCACATGATCCTGCAATTCCACTTATGGACAAAACTCTTATTCAGAAAGATACATGCACTCCAATGTTCACTGCAGCACCTTTTACAACAGCCAAGACATGAAAGCAACAGAAATGTCCATCAACAGAGGAATGGATAAAGAAGATGCAGCACAGACACAATGGAACACTGCTGCTGCTGCTGCTGAGTCACTGCGGTCGTGGCCGACTCTGTGCGACCCCACAGACAGCAGCCCCCCAGGCTCCCCCGTCCCTGGGACTCTCCAGGCAAGAGTACTGGAGCGGGTTGCCATTTCCTTCTCCAGTGCATGAAAGAGAAAAGTGAAGGTGAAGTCGCTCAGTCTGTCCGACTGTTAGCGACCCCATGGACTGCAGCCCACCAGGCTACTCCGTCCATTGGATTTTCCAGGCAAGAGTACTGGGGTGGGGTGCCATTGCCTTCCCCGANCTCCAGGCAAGAGTACTGGAGCGGGTTGCCATTTCCTTCTCCAGTGCATGAAAGAGAAAAGTGAAGGTGAAGTCGCTCAGTCTGTCCGACTGTTAGCGACCCCATGGACTGCAGCCCACCAGGCTACTCCGTCCATTGGATTTTCCAGGCAAGAGTACTGGGGTGGGGTGCCATTGCCTTCCCCAACAATGGAATACTACTCAGCCATAAAAAGAATAAAATAATGCTATTTGCAGCAACATGGATGAACCTAGAGCTTATCATACTAAGTGAAGTCAGAGAAAGACAAATAGCACCTTATATCAATGTAAAAAAAATTATACAAGCTTATTTAAAAACACAATAATAAGCAAGCTTATTATTGAAACACAGAAACAGATTTGCAGACACAGAAAACAAATTTATGGTTACCAGAGGGTATAGCATGGTGGGGGGAGTGGATAAATTAGGAGTCTGGGATTAACAGATACACATTACTAGATATAAAATAAAAACCAAGGACCTACTATATAGGACTGATACAGGAATGATATTCAATGTCTTGTAATAACCTATAATGGAAAAGAATCTGAAAATAAATATATATCCCACATACATAACAGTTTAAGAAACAATGGTGTGGGGGAAAACTCAATGTGATAATGTGTGAGAAGGCATGCTTATTTCCTGACAGTGAGGAAAAGATAACTTTACTTTATTAGGAAGCAATTTGACAGTAAGTACCAAAAACCTTAGAAAATGGTGATGCCCCTCTGAGAAATTGTCACAATTTAGAAAGCCTTCAGTTCTAGACTTGCATTTCATAGCTATACGACTGGATAAGTCACACACCACTTTGAGCACTGGTTTCTTCATTATTAAATATGAATACAAGCCACTAATTCTCAGGGCTATTGTGATATTTATTAATAAAAGACCAACAAAGCATGTAAAAGTATCTTAAAAACTATAGAGCAGACACTTGACCCAAGGCCTGTGAACTCTGGGGGATGTCAGAAGGTCCTTAAACGCTATGAATATCTATGCATGTTTGTGAAAAGTGACAACAGCTTTATGCAAACCTTCCAAGGGGTTCCAGATCCAAAAGAAAACTGAGAGGCTCCATAAGCAAAGAGCAAAATCAAAGTGAGAACACTCTCCCCACTCAATGTGTCCAGCTTGATGCCAGGTGCATAACAGGTCCAAATCAGTAATTCACTAGAAAAATCCAGGTAGTATTTAGGATGATATTAGACTTACCCAACTTATTTCTAAACCCCTCAGAGCAGTATTTAATGATTTATTAGCATATTAATTCAATCTCTGATGTAGAGTCACTCAGTTGTGTCCTACTCTTTGCGACCCCATGGACTGTAGCCTACCAGGCTCCTCAATCCATGGAATTCTCCAAGCAAGAATACTGGAGTGGGTTGCCATTTCCTTCTCCAGGGGATCTTCCCAACCCAGGGATTGAACCTGGATCTCCCGCATTACAGGCAGACACTTTACCGTCTGAGCCACCAGGGAAGCCTGATGTAAAGAGAATCTGAAATCAGGAAAATAATGAAACAGTCAGTTGTAGCTATTTGGATCAGCTGCATGAAATTAATGTAATCTACTAAGAAAATGGAAGTGAAGGTGGTAGTGGCAGTAAATAAATTTAATGTATTTAAAGTAGCATTCTTTATTTCTTAAGATATACATAATACAGAAGCTTTCTTGGGACTTCATCTTTAAGCAAACAAAAACCAGAGATTTTATGTATATATTTTTTAATAAAATGAGATATAGAAAACTGTTGCTCTTCCTCCAAAATAATTAAGATTAAAAGATTAATTCTAAAACTTCTATTTCTAGATGATAAGTCATACTTTCATTAAAAAAATTTTTTAATCCCTAAAAGTGAGGCACACTGATAAAATTCGACCCAGTCAACAGATGGCAAACAGACTAAAAGGTACTTTAATTATATTGAAAATTAAACAATTAAGAATTTAAAGTACTAAGGACTTCTACTTCGGGGAAGATAGAATAGATATATTTTTCCCTGTTCTTCCCACTAAGTAAAACTAAAAAGTTCTGGACAACAAATATTGATATAACAAACATAAGTGGAGTCTAGAGGTGGAGAGAAGAAGGTGGATCAGTTAGGAACCACCAGACTAAGGGAAACAGCATGGTGGTGAGCTCCATGGGTTTTCTTTAATGCCAAGTATGCTCTAGACTTGGAGCTGACAAAGCTCACAACCTAGAAACATCAACAGGCCCAGACCCTTCAAAACAACCAACCAAATTAAAAAATCCTGTTCTCCCCAGCCAACCCTCACGGAACAAAACTGTGGGCTAAGCTCTACCAGCAAAGGTCAAGTGGAGAACCTAGCCTTCTACCTTTTGCAAGCTGTAACAAGGTACCCCACACTCCCTACCACATGGTGTCAGAGAAGGCCATTTGGGAGTTCGTCCTTACCAAGTGAAGACCACAGGGAGAGCTTGGGTTTCCACCTGGCAGTAAGGTGTACTTCCCTTTCCTTAGGACAGGCTGGTGTCAGAAGAGGCCTATGGGAGTCAGGCCTTTTGCCACTGTCCAACAGTAAAAAGGCCCTTGTGGAGGACATGTGGGGAGCAGGGCTGAGGCATAACAGCCCCTTCCAGCTGGGGAAGTCAGCGGAGGCCAGACCTCCCGTCTCTGAGCAGCAGTAGTGAGGAATCTCCCACAAACTTGAGAGTCAACAAAGGGAGAGTGAGGAACTTGGACTTTTATTCCCACTAGGCAGAAATGTGGCAGAGCACTCCCCTACTTCCCATGCTGGAGCAGTGCCAGAAGAACCCAGCTAAGTCAGAATGCTTAAATAAGATCCAGTGTCTCAGAACATAATATCCAAAATGTCCAGGTATCAAATAAAAATCACTCATCATAACAAGAAATCTCATAACTCTTATCACAACAAGGAGTATGTCAAACTGAAAGAAAAAAGACAACCCACAGACACCAGTTACCAAGATGATGGAAGTCCTGGTGTCACAGTGGTAAAGAATCTGCCTGCCAATGCAGGAGACCCGAGTTTGATCCCTAGGTTGCGAAGATCCCCTGGAAAAGGAAATGGCAACCCACTCCAGTATTNCTGAAAGAAAAAAGACAACCCACAGACACCAGTTACCAAGATGATGGAAGTCCTGGTGTCACAGTGGTAAAGAATCTGCCTGCCAATGCAGGAGACCCGAGTTTGATCCCTAGGTTGCGAAGATCCCCTGGAAAAGGAAATGGCAACCCACTCCAGTATTGTTGCCTGGGAAGCCTGGGAAGCCTGGCAGGCTACAGTCCATGGGGTCACGGAGAGTTGGACAAGACTTTACCAACTATACACACACATAATATTTATTGAACAAATATTAATACTATGTGCTTAGCTAATGCTATAAATATATTTACATATTAACTGCACCCTTACCATAATTCTGTGCAGCAGTTACTAATTACTGTTATTAGTTTCATTTTACACAGATGAAAAGCAAGGAATACAGAGATTAGATTAGAGATTAAAACCCCAGAGGTTGCCCAGTTTCATAAAGTTACTGAGAAGCAGATTCTGGATTGAAATCCTGATGGCCCCACTACTGACATAATGTTTGAAGTGGACGTTATAAAAATGTCTCTGAGAGCAATTATGCACATGCGTGAAACAAATAAAAAACAGGGAGTCTCAACTAAGAAAAAAATACACCGAAAAAAAATTTTCAGAACTGAAAACATGCAATAACTGAAATAAAAAACTCAACAGATGAGAACAACAGTAGAATGGAGAGGACAGAGAAAAGAATGAACTGGATGACAGAACAGAAGAAACTACCCAATCCAAACAACAGAGGGAAAACACTGAAAAATAAAATAAAACAGAGACTTGGGGACCTGTGGAACTACAACAAAAGACTTATATCCTTGTCTTCGGAGTCCCAAAAAGTGAGAAGAAAGGGTAAGACTGAAAAAGTTCGCTAAGAAACAAAAGCTTGTAACTTCTCAAGCTTAGAAAAACACACAAGTTTATAGAAACTAAGTGAATCCTAAACAGGATAAGCTCAAAATAATCCACACCCAGAGAGTTTACAGTTAAGCTTCTGAAAACTAAGGACAAAGAAAATACAATGAAAAGAGCCAGAAAGAAACAATGCTTTACCTATAGGATAAAAAAACAATTCAAATAACAGATTTCTCATCTGAAACAAAAGAGGGATGAAGGAAGTGGCACTGAAGTCCACATCTGATCATCTGTGGTTATATATGTGTTTTTCTCTTGTTCATAACTCTTGGCATGCCTGGAATCTGGAGACCAAATGTCAGATGTTGCATAATAAAAATTGTAGAGGTTGTGTCTGATATCTTTTGCAATAGATCTTCTTTAGTTTCTGGTTGGTAATGGGACCTAATTCCATTTAATCAGACATTAAGCTAATCTGAAGACAATTTTCAATCATATTAAGACCTATGAACATGCACCCAATGGTCACAGCAGCATTATTTACAATAGCCAAGATATGGAAACAACCTCACTGTCTAGCAACAGATGAATGAATAAAGAAGATGTGATATAGATATATATACACACATATACACAACACACTATGGAATACTGCTGCTGCTGCTACTCAGCCACAAAAAAGAATGAAATTTTGCCATTTGTAACATGGATGGACTTGGAGGGCACTATCCTAAGTGACATAAGTCAAGACACAGGAAGACAAATACTGTATGACATCACTTATATGTGGAATTTAAAAAATAAAACTACTGAATACAATGAAAAAGTAGACACACATATGGAGAACAAATTAGTGGTTATTAAGTAGAGAGAGGGAAGTGGGGAGGGGCAGATATTTAAGAGGCTCAAACTATTACAGCTGAGACTTTCCTAGTGGTACAGTGGATAAGAATCCACCTGCCAATTCAAGGGTCACAGGTTCATTCTCTGGTCTAGGAGGATTCCACATTATGCAGAGCAACCATGCCCATGTGCTGCCACCACTGAGCCCAAGCTCTAGAACCCAACAGTCACAACTACTGAGCCCGAATGTTGCAACTACTGAAGTCTGCACACCTAGAGGCTGTGCTCTGCAACAAAAGAAGCTACTGCAATGAGAAGTCCACACACTGCAACAAAGGGTAGCCCTTGCTCGCTGCAGTTTGAGAAAACCCATGTGCAGCAACTAAGACCCAGCACAACCAAAACTGGAATAAAATAAATAATTGTTTAAAAAATACACAATATTGGGACTTTCCTGGTGGCCTAATGGTTAAGATTCTGTGCTCAAAATTCAGGGGCCACGGGTTCAATCCCTGGGCAGGCAACCAGATCACACATGCTGCAGCGAAGACCCAGCATACCCAAATAAATAAATGAATATTTTTTTAAAACCACAGATATACTGTATAACACAGGGAATATAGCCAATATGTTATAATAACTATAAAGGGAATATAACCTTTAAAAATTGTGAATCACTATATTATCAGTTTAGTTCAGTTGCTCAGTCATGTCCGACTCTTTACGACCCCATGAATCACACCAGGCCTCCCCATTCATCACCATCTCCCTGTTCATCACCATCTCCCCGAGGTCACTCAGACTCACGTCCATTGAGTCCGTGATGCCATCCAGCCATCTCATCCTCTGTCGTCCCCTTCGCTCTCCTCCTTCACTTTCATCAAGAGGCTTTTTAGCTCCTCTTCACTTTCTGCCATAAGGGTGGTATGGGACCCCTCAAAGCTTCCAGTTTTGTGATGCTGTTCTTCTCTAACATAATATATGTATTTATATCTTTATTTTTTAGTGTAGTCAGCTTAACTTTGATAGAAAAATAATATTAGGATTAGTATAAAATGAGTTGAAACTATATATTTCAAATAGTTTGGGTTTTTTTAAGATTTGAAATTTCATAATTAAAAAATACATTTAGTCAGAAGTTTATTAAACTTATTTTATTGGATAAATTAAATGAAAGCCTTACAACTTGTATTATAATTCTTACCATTTTATTATAATAACATTAAAAATTAAAATAACTTCATATTTCATCTACTCATAAGTCATAATTTAATATGGAAACTTTGGCAATGGTCTTGCAGACTTCTAATTAAATTTAGTTTCCATTAATCTATAGTCTGACAAAGTCTTTTAATTACTGACATATGTAGAGTAGCCTGAAAATATGTATTTATTGCCTGTTTTTTGTATTTTAGAAAGACAAGCTCTTTGGCTTATAAAAATCTGTACATATATTTACTGGGAAATTAATAGTCACGGCCTCATCTTGAAATACTCTCTTGTAGTCCTTTAGAGTAACACTAGCTCACATAAGGATGTAGGGGGAGCTGAGAAATGTAGTCTCTGCCTGGGAGCTGCCTCCTGGTGACAACTCTATAGTGTGGGGCGGAGAACATGAATTTAGGCAGACACTGCCAAAGGGCACGTTAGAACGTACAAATACACCAGCTATAACAGTCTATAAAATTGCTTATTAGTATCTAGTAGTTCAGTGTCTAGGTACCAGTGTCAATTGGACATGTTCTTAGAGGTCTTCTGAAATTTTTTATCCTATCACCATCAAAACTGCATCAGTTTTTGAAGGTTACCCAAAGCTGTCATCTGAGACCATAAAACAGCTTCTCTTTTTGAAAAATTTATTGTATCAGCTTTAGACTTGGGATGTTTTTGGCTGTACAGTAATTGACAGCAATCTAAGCCTGTGTGTATTACTTGAAAAAAATACAATTCATACTTTTTCAGGGCTTTTCAATATTCATTTTTTTATAAGTCTAGTGGCATAGTAATTTTTTCCAGTACTATGCATAAGTAATATATTACTGTAGCTTTAGATTCTTGTACATACATAGGCCTAAAGATCTTTTAATTAATTGGATTTTTTAATTTTAAAATATATCTTATGTATTTTTTATAGAGAATGCCATAAATATAGAATAGAAATAAAACTTGTCTTTAGAACCATAGAGATTTGGGATCCCGCTAATATTTGATCAGAGCCTCACTGGATTTCCCAATGCCTACTTGCAAAATTCTCAAAGTATTCTGTGATATTTACAGAGTTCATTAGTGAGAAATATTCATTTTGATTTTAGGGATGTATTTCCAAAATTATGTAAGAGGGAAGTCTTTATACTGTGTATCAGTGGGAACAAACTGCTTACAGTTTTCTCTTAAACATGTTTTAGAATGGATACTTTCTATTACTAATAAGTAGTCATTCTCATAAACAGCATCTGACAAGATTACATGCTGCATCACCAAGGTTTGGTGACTTTTATGTCTTTATTGATATGGTTCACTTTTTGTTCCTGCCTTTTGATTTGTTTTCAATTGGGAGTATTTTTTATTAACTTTTTAAATTTTTCATTACTACTTACAGTTTATGGCCAGCTCTTAAAAGTTTTCAGTGATTCCAAGATACTGGTGCCAGAAACATTTTGGATTAACATACTTAATTTGTCTTTATTTTCTGATTCATACAAATATTGTATACATAATATTACTCTGCCCTTCATAAAAAATCATAATTACTTTGACTTATTATTCTTCAGGTTTATCTCAAATAGATAAAATAATGCATGTGATCTTGTTAAACTCACAATGACATATAAATAGTATCATTTACAATGAAAGATTAACAAAAGAACCTCTTTCATCATCACAGACTATTATAAAAATGAATTTCTACAAAACTAGTGCACTTTTTATCTTTAAACCACTTTTCTCTTAATAAGCTGTCCTAAATTTGTATTTTGAAAGAAAGCATTTTGCATGCTAGGAGGTAAGGAACATAAGGAGGGTAATTATAATGGGATTTAAATAATTCACTTATATTTCTTTGCCAGTAAATAAAGCATGTTCTCTTGGGGTTTTTTTTAATAAGCTCTAAAATATGTCTTTCAAATTACTAATATTACAAAAGGAAACATACAACACTGTCATCTTCCTGGCTCAAATATTACTGTTTTCAACAGTAGACTTGGCAGTCATTCAGAGGCAAGTGGTATTAGGCTTTTTAGATTTTCAGATATATCTGAACTGCTATTGATTGCTCCCCAAATCAGGTCAGATGCACTCTTTGCAGGAAGAGTTGCCAGAGGTACTGTATGTTCAAATGGAAGATTTTTGTGTTTCATAGTCAGCCTCATTTATTTTCCAGACCTCTAAATTTTTCATGGTAAGTAGCAGCATCTCACTTTGTGAACTATGGAGTCTTTATTAATTAAACAGAGTCAACAGGGCTGATTTATTCCCTCTCTTCTCAGTTGAATTACCAAGCACACAAATCAGAGAGGAAATATTTCTAATGTAGAATGTTTGCCTAGCCTGTAAATCTGGGATTATCTCATCATACTGATTATGTCAAAGCTCTTCAGTCACCATGCTCACTAGGACATAAAATTGAATGGTCCACACACAAATGGCCCCATTCCAGCATCACAGGAAGAATTCCAAGTTTTTCTTACAGTATTCAGAAAGCCCTAATTGTTAAAAAAAATTTTTAAGGCAGAAAAAAACAAATAACAACCACCACCGTGATCTTTATTGAATACTTACTTTTTGCCAGGCACTTTTTGCATTTTAGAAGCATTGGTTCTGGATGGTTTTACAAAAAAGCCAGGTGTGAAATATGTACTTGAAGCATAGAAACTAACCCTCTGTGGCTTCAGTTTTGTTTTTTCTATTGTGTTTGCATGTTTGGTGCTAAGGATGTGTTTCCCAGTTGTGAACAGAGAAGTATATTGTGAACATAAGATAATTGATGTTTTATGGCATTATTTTGTATTTGGAGAAAGATCAGATATTGATTTGTTGATATAAAGTGCCTAATGAAGCTTACCGTCAAGGATGACTTTCTGGTGGTGGACCTTTCTCATATTGCTTGTTCAGAATCTATAACTACATTTTCTTGAACGTTTTACTTTTGCTTATTTTATGTTATCAATTCAGTGGAATGTCCATATATGGGCAGCAATAATACTTCAAGCGTGAGAATTTGTTTTTTAATATAAATTTATTTATTTTAATTGGAGGTTAATTACTTTACAATATTGCATTGGTTTTGCCATACATCAACATGAATCTGCCACGGGTGTACACACGTTCCCCATCCTGAACCCCCCTCCCACCTCCCTCCCTGTACCATCCCTCTGGGTCATCCCAGTGCGCCAGCCCCGAGCACCCTGTATCATGCATCGAACCTGGACTGGCTATTCGTTTCACATATGATAATATACATGTCTCAGTGCCATTCTCCCAAACCATCCGACCCTCTCCCTCTCCCACACAGTCCAAAGACTGTTCTATACATCTGTGTCACTTTTGCTGTCTCACATACAGGGGTATCGTTACCATCTTTCTAAATTTCATATATATGCGTTAGTATACTGTATTTTTAAGTCATCTAAGAAAGCATGCACCTGCACTCACCCCTCAGGTAACTGTGCCTGCTTCTCTTCCTTTCCAAAGTCTCATCTTTGGACTAACCTATTACAAATGTGCTGATAAAGAGTAAAGTAAATACACTAAGATATTAAAATTAGCAAAACTATCCCATCAAACTTTCCTTTCAACTTTAAAAGGGTACTTTGCACAGGATGGTGTGTCCTCATTTCCCCTTGCAGTAGTATTCTAGCCCTCCATGTTAACACTCAGTGGTAATTCCTTAAAATCACTTTCAATTTAGGCAGCTTTCCAGCTTTAAAAAACCCTTGAAATGAAGTTAACCTGTGCAAAATCACATGCTTTGTAGGTTCAGCCTCCATAATAAGAAACCGTGCTAAACCATTTTAAAGAGTTCATAGTAATATGGATTATTGTCAAGAGAATAATATTTCTTTGTGTCACTTAGCCACACTCTGAGGTTTTAGAACTATGAAAATATCTGGCCTTGCTTGCCACTTCCACCTTATTCTTAAACAATGTAAATACTTTTAGTCTATCATGAAACTATAAGTGATCTTCTTCCATAGAAAGCTGCATTTTCAATATCTAAACAGAGAAACTGAACAATTTGTATTGGGGGATATAGATGGAATTTAGAGTAAAAGACTGAAAACAGAACAATTCCAGTAATGACAGTGAGCCTGACCATTGGTATTAAGTCCATCATTTCAGTTGTTGTCATCAACAGCCAATATAGTAAGTGCCTGTTTGCAGTCAAGCCCAAACTCTGCTCAGTGGCACACTCGTCCCATGTGTGCTAACAGGCCACGGTAGGTTAAGTATTATTACAACTCTCCAGTCGCTCAGTCGCGCCCAACTCTTTGCGACCCCATGGACTACAGCACGCCAGGCCTCCCTAGCCATCACCCACTCCCAGAACTTGCTGAAACTCATGTCCATCGACTTGGTGATGCCATCCAGCCATCTCATCCTCTGTCATCCCCTTCTGACCTCCTTGCAGTCCAAGGGACTCTCAAGTCTTCTCCAGCACCACAGTTTGAAAGCATTAATTCTTCAGTGCTCAGCTTTCTTTCAGGTCCAACTCTCACATCCTTACATGACTCCTGGGAAAACCATAGATTTGACTAGACAATTGTCAGCAAAGTAATGTCTCTGCTTTTTAATATGCTTTCTAGGTTGGTCATAGCTTTTCTTACAAGGTGCAAACATCTTTTAATTTCATGGCTGCAGTTACCATCTGCAGTGATTTTGGAGCCCAAGAAAATAAAGTCTGTCACTGTTTCCATTGTTTCCCCATCTATTTGCCACAAACTGATAGGACTGGATTCCATGATCTTAGTTTTCTGAGTGTTGAGCTTTAAGCCAACTTTCTCACTCTGCTCTTTCACTTTCATCAAGAGGTCCTTTAGTGCCTGTTTGCTTTCTGTTTGCATATCTGAGGTTATTGATATTTCTCCCTGCAACCTTGATTCCAGCTTGTGCTTTATTCAGTCTAGCATTTTGCATAATGTACTCTGCATATAAGTTTAATAAGCAGGGTGACAATATACAGCCTTGACATACTCCTTTTCCTATTTGGAACCAGTCTATTGTTCCATGTCCAGTTGTAACTGTTGCTTCTTGACCTGCCTCAGACTTCTCAGGAGGCAGGTAATTTATTCAGTCTAGCATTTTGCATAATGTACTCTGCATATAAGTTTAATAAGCAGGGTGACAATATACAGCCTTGACATACTCCTTTTCCTATTTGGAACCAGTCTATTGTTCCATGTCCAGTTGTAACTGTTGCTTCTTGACCTGCCTCAGACTTCTCAGGAGGCAGGTAAGGTGTTCTGGTAGTCCATCTCTTGAAGAATTTTCTACAGTTTGTTGTGATTTACACAAAGGCTTTGGTGTAGTCAGTGAAGCAGAAGTGGATGTTTATCTGAACTTTTTTGCTTTTTCTATGATTCAGCAGATTTTGGCAATTTGATCTCTGGTTCCTCTGCCTTTTACGAATCCAGCTTGAACATCTAGAAGTTCTCGGTTCTGTACTGTTGAAGCCTGGCTTGGAGAATTTTGAGCATTACTTTGCTAGCCTCTAAGATCAATACAATTGTGTGATACTTTGAACATTTTTTGGCATTGCCTTTCTTTGGGATTGGAATGAAAACTGACCTTTTCCAGTTCTGTGGCCACTGATTTGAGTTTTCCAAATCTGCTGGCATATTGAGCACAGCACTTTCACAGCATCATCTTTCAGGATTTGAAATAGCTCAACTGGAATTCCATCCCCTCCACTAGCTTTGTTCATAGTGATGCTTTCTAAGGCCCACGTGACTTCTCATTCCAGGATGTCTGGCTCTAGGTGAGTGGTCACACCATTGTGGTTATCTGGGTTGTAAAGATCTGTTTTGTACAGTTCTTCTGTGTATTCTTGCCACCTCTTCTTAATATCTTCTTCTTCTGTTAGGTCCATACCATTTCTGTCCTTTATTGAGCCCATCTTTGCACGAAATGTTTCCCTGTATCTGTAATTCTTTGTGACCTCATGGACTGTAGCCCACCAGGCTCCTCCGTCCATGGGATTCTCCAGGCAAGAATACTGGAGTGGGTTGTCATTTCCTTCTCCTGGGGATCTTCCTGACCCAGGGATCGAACCCAGGTCTCCTGTATTAGAGGCAGACGCTTTAACCTCTGAGCCACCAGGGAAGCCAAGAGATCTCTAGTCTTTCCCATTTTATTGTCTTTCTCTATTTCCTTACACTGATCACTGAGGAAGGCTTTCTTATCTCTCCTTGCTGTTCTTTGCAACTCTGCATTCAGATGGCTATATCTTCCCTTTTCTCCTTTGTCTTTCACTTCGCTTCTTTTCTCAGCTATTCGTAAGGCCTCCTCAGACAACCATTTTGCCTTTTTGCATTTCTTCTTCTTTGGGATAGTTTTGATCACTGCCGCCTGTACAGTGTTATGAATCTCTATCCATAGTTCTTCAGGCACTCTGTCTATCAGATTTAAGTCCCTTGAATCTATTTGTCACTTCCACTGTATAATCATAAGGGATTTGATTTAGCTCATACCTGAATGGTCTAGTCATTTTCCTTACTTTCTTCAATTTAAGTCTGAATTTTGCAATAATGAGTTCATGATCTGAGCTACAGTCAGCTCCAGGTCTTGTTTTTGCTGACTGTGTAGAGCTTCTTATTTTTGCTGACTGTATACAGTCTTCTCTATAGACTGTATAGAGCTTACTGAATGTATAGAGCTTTTTCTGACTGTACAGAGCTTTACACTGGTCATAGTCAACATCCTCTTCCAACATGGTAAGAGATGACTCTATACATGGACATCACCAGATGGCCAATACTGAAATCAGATTGATTATATTCTTTGCAGCTGAAGATGGAGAAGGTCTATACATAAAATATGTATTTAAAAAGCCTTGTTAGACCCTTTGGAAATGTTATTCTGTGATATTTTAGGAAGTAGGAGATTCTTTCAGATCCACAGTCTTATTTGATCTTCATAAGGGCCAACCCTCGGGTGAACTTGGTCTAAGACATGATGCTGCTCTGAGGTTGAGTCTGGGTAGGATGGGACACAGGAAGTGGATCCAGGATGGGTGGTGCACCAGGGTAAAGCAGGGCTAGAATGAGGATCTCAGGAGAAGGAGCAAGTCAGCCTGTTCCAAAAGCTATCTCTCCAGGACCAAGGAGCTGGTCAGGTAGAGGTGGATTTAGGGAGACATCCAGGTGAAGGCTGGGATTGGATACTAGCTCTGAGAAACACCATCCCTCAGTAGGGGCACATGCAGTGATGTTTGACCACCCCCTGAAAATGCACCGTGTCTTTGTACACCCTTCCTTACCTCTGCTTGTGTTCTTCCCTGAAATGCCTAGTTATTTGTTATGAAAATATGTTAGGTACCGTAGATTTAAAGTTAGGAAACCCAGCTCCTGCCCTCACATGCAGTGAGAAGGACTAAGAATAAATAGTCACTTGTAATATAGTGTGAGCGATAAGGCCATTGGCACAGATTGGAGGAATCTTGAGGGGTATTTGATTCTTTAGAATTAGAGTTAGCTGGACAAACAAGATGGGAAGGAGGAGTATTGTAGCAGAGAAGAAAGTGTGGAGGCAGGAAAAAAGCAAAGTGTTTCATCCTATGGAGTGTGTATTTAATCCAGAAAGCATTAGCTGGCACTGGATTCTTAACAGGTGAGCAACAGTGTACGATTGGTCATTTAGAAAGATCTCTTGGCTAGAGTGGGGAATGAATTGAAAAACCAGAACAGAGGCAGAGAAACAAGCTGTTTCAGTGACCCTAGTCTGTAGCGTTGGAAAAGAAGAAGGAAAAGATTCCAGAAATGTTACAGCATGACAGTCACAGGACTGGCCGATGGGTGAGGAAGAGTGAGTAGCTGAAGGTAATGCATTCTCCTGCCTTGTTTTGTTATTGTTGTTTTTGTTTTACCAAAAACATAGAAATGGGTTTTGTTGAACCTAGAAAACATATCTAAAGACTTTTAAAAACTGCTGAACCCTGTTCCAACGGCTTCGTAACTCAGGGGGCTGCAGTAGGGTGGCAGCAGTGTCACCAGGTTCACTGCTTGCATAGTGGTTAGAAGGGTAGTCTCTCCAGTGGTGATTGTGTCTCTTGTTCCTCTTCCCAAGTCACGTAACACAGACTACGTCCTGGATGCACCCCGTGATGAGCGCATTGAACTTGTCCTGCTCAGAGGAGAATGAAGAGGATTGTTCCAGAGAACCTCCGGACCAGAGGAACTGATGATTTTCTGTGGGAAGCTGTGCTCTGTGGTCTTCCAACGGCTCCATCTATGCAAATAACTCTGAGACACAACATCTAAACGAGGAATAAAACACGCACTAGTTAGTAAAGTTGTGAAATGGAGACTCTGGATTTAAGCTGTTTTTGTAAAACTTTTGGATATAACTGTATACATTTGCAAAATTGATTGCCACTAGAGTAGTTCTTTAAGAATAATCTAGTCCTATTTTTTAATCATATGTAATTAGATTTTATAATATGTATAATTTTTCATATGTAATTAGATCTTTGTAATTTTATATTTAGTTCTTTATGGAATATCAGACAGTGGTTTTTATAATTAAGACTGAAAAATTGTGTGAACATAGTGAAACACTTCATTTATTTGATAACTCACTAATCTTTTATATGCATATCAGAGGAAGCTTTAAGCAAGCTTTGGGGAGTTCTTATGGATCATGTTTAGACAACTGTCTCACAAGCCACTGGATACAGTTTATATCTTGATGATGCTTTCTAATTTACAAAATGCTTTTCAGACCCTGTCTCATGTAAAGCATACAATGTGCCTGTGAGGCAGCTCCAGTGGGTATTTTATAGTTAGAAAAATAACATTCAGAGAAACGAAGGCCCTCTCCTGGAGCTGAGGCTCACACCATTGTCTTCCAGTTCCACACCCAGGCCCCTTTGCCCCGCATTCCGCTATCCCTGCAGAGGCAGGTCACCCGATACGCGGGGCCATGGGGCTCTGTTGATACAGCTGAGCTTCACCGCTGTGCAGCCCAGGAGCCACAGAGACTCAGGGGGCATGTCTGCATTTAAACATAGCTCCCACGTTTAATGGTTCCACACTTCTTTATAAGCCGTTCCCCCACACACTCAACTGGCAGAGGCATGGCTTTGTGATGCTGTTACAAACAGCTTCTTTTCAACAGCTCACATTTTTCTGAAGTTAAGTGACTGGCTCCCATCAGGGATTTGCCCAGCTTGGGTTATGCTTACCGGAGAAGGGGTTTGAGAGGGGCCAATGAACAGAGAATAGAGGGGCATCCAAAATCTGTGTCGAAAGAGACATCTGTCAGCCTCCAGACTGATTATGCTTTTGATCTCATTTTCATTTTATTGTAAGGAGAGTTTCTGGAAGCAATGAGCCATTGACTTGCAGTGCTAAAGATTTTCTCTCCGTTTAATGATTTAAACCTGGAGCTGGGAAATGAGGGTGGAGGAAGGAATGGAGTTGGGAGGAAGTCATTTTAAATGCTCTGGGCATTAAGTACCAACTGAATAATAAAAAGGGACTTATCCTTACCCAACGTTGTTAATATTGTTAGGTAATACTTAGGAGGAAAGTCAGCAAGAATCATTAAACATCTTTTGATGAAAAAGACTCATTTTTCAAATGAGTTCTTATGTAGAATCTCAATACTTGTAATGGATTTTTTTTTTTTTATATTACTGTCTTACTTAAAAGATGGAGGCTTGGAGCTCAATTAAAACAGCAAACCTAAAACTCCTTAGGATATATACTGTCAAAGTTATCGATTATAACCATTTTGTAGATGAGTAAACTGAGATCTTGAGAGTTCACACAGTAAGTCAAACTTAGACCTAGATCCTGAGTCTGGGAGTCTGCTCCCCTTCATATGGTATGTTATATAGACCTACGCTATAAATACATGTGTACATTATACTCACACATCCCTGAATATATGTAGGGTTTGTAATTGTCTTGAATGATAACATAAGTCAAATCCAGGGTGATAGGTAGTCATTAGCCCTGAGAAAAGTTTCAAAATGGCTGCAGAAGACCTGAGTTTCCCCTGACAGCTCTTGGAATATCGAGAAGCTGCAGGGAGACATGTTTTGGGAGAAGGCCCTGAGGGAGCTCTTTCCTTACGTCCCCTAGAGATGAGTGAGGTTCTCAAACACCCCAAGTTACTTTTATACGTTAGTATCTATAATCGTGAAAGTACAGAGTATTTGTTGTTGCCGAATTAATGGTATGAAATGTCCCTCCCCTTCTTGGGAGTGTTTTTCTAATTGGTTTCTAGTGAGGAAAACACAGGAGATGCTCGAATCACTTGGCATCAAGGTTCTCAGGGCACATTTCACTGGCGGAGGCCTCATATGTTGACTTTGCTGTTTGGTGGCACTTTCCTCACTGACTCCTAATTGAACACCTAATGGAAAAGGCCTATAAAAATTGTAATATCAGGGACTTCCCTGGCGGTCCAGTGGTTAAGACTCTGAGATCCCACTTTGGAGGGCACAGGTTTGATCCCTGGTCAGGGAACTAAGATCCCACACAGCACACAGGACAGGACACAGCCAAAAAGTAATATCTAAAAATAAATTAAAAAAAAATAAAATTTAATATTACTTATTGAGCATATTGCCATATGTTTGTGATGGCAATTTGCAAATATTATTTCATCATCTTCTTAAAACAGCCCCATGAGGTAGAAACTATCTCGGATCATCCCCATTTTGTAAAGAAGTTTACAATTCGAATTGCTAGTCTTTGCTTCAGGGTCCACACAGCACCCAAGAGTGGAAGCTGGATCTCAAGGCAGGTTTCCCAGGGCCTGTTCTGGTAAACCACTGCACCACCCAGAACCATTGTATGTGACACTGGAGGGCAGGGCTGGGATCCATGGGTCAGTTTTACAAAGAAACAGATTCCAGCTCAGTTCAATAAGGAGCTTTCTGGTAGTTAGGATCCATCAGGACAGAATTCCCCAGGAGAAAAATGGAAGCTGTGTTCCAGGAAGAGTTCCATCAGTCTGAACTCCTTATTATGAGGCCATTGCTGAGGAGGTTCAGGGTTCTCTGCCTGGACCACCTGAGCACTGTCTGAGATCTGTTCCTCCATATGCCTCTGTGACCTCTAAGCCAACAGATAAATGCCCCAAGAGACACTCAAAGAAACATATGGCAGGGCCTCATTAAGAATCCTTATTCAACACAGGTAGAGCCCCCCACTTAATTTGGAGTGAGTTGACATTTATATAGCCCATCTTTCAAATTCTTCTCCTTGGACGGACTGACTCCGATTTTAGGATTAAAAAAGCCCACTGCTCTTATGTGCTTCCACCTCACGTTAAAGAGTGACCTGGCTTACTGACCGAGCACCGCCACCATGCCAAGCATGGCACGAGGCACTGGGGTGCAGCAGGGCAATGGCCAACCACTGCCGGGGGTCTGCTTACTGCTGGTTAAAACGTGGAAAGCTTCCGGGTAGGCAGAATTGAATAGCTCTTCCTTAATTTTGATTTTTAAAATAATCTATTTCCATTTTTAAAAAAGTAGTAGGGAATTGAATGAAGTTTAAAAAATCTCACTTTCTCGAGGTAGCCGTCACTGATACTTCGATGGGTATTTTTATTAAAAGGAAGTTATACTGTTAAGTATCTTTGAATTAATGTAGTTATTTTCATGGTGATACACAGATTAATGTTATATTTCAAATGGCTGTATAAAATATCACTACCCAGATAACTCCTAATTTCTGTAGCAAACAATCTATTGATGAACTCTTAGGTTAATTTAGGTTGTTTTCTGATACTGTACTGATCTAGATAATCTAATTGCTCTTAATTTTATCACTTCAAGCTGGAGACAACTTTGAAAGTGAATTTGGTGATTTAACATAGATATACAACAAACTTGCCACACATTGCATGAACATATATTTCTGTCAATTTCTACCTTCACTGGCAAATGAATGCTGAGCTCCATCTGTGTAAAATTTTAAAACTGTACAATTAAAACGAAATTACACCTGAAAAAAAAAAAAAAGACATTATAGACATCAGAATTTATTAAAAGGTCATATGTACTATAAAATATAATCTACTCTGTCCATGAACCACCCCCCCGACCCCCTCTGAGCCAGGTTAAAAATTTCCTTTATGCTCCATTTCTATGCCCCAACCAGTAA
>SJYX01016915.1:111512-122852 GCA_006410675.1 Oreotragus oreotragus
AACAAAGGTCCATCTAGTCAAGGCTATGGTTTTTCCTGTGGTCATGTATGGATGTGAGAGTTGGACTGTGAAGAAAGCTGAGCACCGAATTGATGCTTTTGAACTGTGGTGTTGGAGAAGACTCTTAAGAGTCCCTTGGACTGCAAGGAAATCCAACCAGTCCATTCTGAAGGAGATCAACCCTGGGTGTTCATTGGAAGGACTGATGCTGAAGCTGAAACTCCAATACTTTGGCCACCTCATGCGAAGAGTTGACTCATTGGAAAAGACTCCGATGCCGGGAGGGATTGGGGGCAGGAAGAGAAGGGGACGACAGAGGATGAGATGGCTGGATGGCATCACCAACTTGATGGACATGAGTTTGGGTGAACTTCAGAAGTTGGTGATGGACAGTGGGGCCTGGCGTGCTGTAATTCATGGGGTTACAAAGAGTCAGACACGGCTGAGTGACCGAACTTATTCAGGGCAGTAACCCATGCCTTTAATCTAATACCAGCTTTTCATTTTTGTGTAGTGATCACATGGGTTATATATAGTTCTCTGTGTGTGTTAGTTGCTCAGCTGTGTCTGACTCTATGATTCTGCATGCTGTAGACCATAAGGTTCTTCTGTCCATGGGATTTTCCAGGCCAGAATTCTGGAGTGGGTTGCCATTTTCTTCTCCAGGGGATCTTCCCAAACCAGGGATCGAACCCAGGTCTCCTGTGTCTCCTGCATTGCAGGCAGATTCTTTACCCACTGAGACATTAGGGAAGCCAACATAGTTGTGTGATCACCATTAAAAAATAAAAAGCTGGCACAAAATTAAATGCATTGATCACTTCTCTGAGTAATGTATAAACATACATTTATTTGTGTATATGTACACACATATACTCACTTTAGAAGAATAAGAAATATTTAATAGACTAAAGTCTACAGAATTTTAAGAATATGATGAATTAGTGGCCTATCACTCACAAATATAACCCTTAATATGACTCATATAAGGTGAAAAGTCTATGAAGTTATCTTGGGTTTTCCAACATTGCTAAGACTGTTCATTGATTATATTCTTTCTGCCTCTGAGTAGCATATACTTGATTACTATTTAGTTCAGTTCAGTTCAGTCAGTCAGTCATGTCCAACTCTTTGCAACCCCATGGACAGCCTTACTATTGGGTTGGCCAAAAAGTTCATTCAGGTTTTTCTATAAAATATTATGGAAAATCCAAACAAACTTTTTGGCCAACCAAGTATTTCACCAAAGTTAAGATTCTTATCACTCTTCCCTGGTGGTCCAGTGGTTAAGAATCTGCCTGCCACTGCAGGGGATGTGGGTTCAATCCCTGGTGTGGGAGGATTCCACAAACCATAAGGCAACCAAGCCAGTGTGCCACAGCTGCTGAGCCTGCACATGTGCAGCCTGTGATTCACAACAAGAGAAACCACCACAACAAGCAGCCCACATGCAGCAACAAAGACCCAGCACTACCAAAAATAAATAAATGAATATAAAGCCAAAGAAGCAAGATTTGTTAAAAAGCCATCAATTATAAGACACACCACTATTTTATGTAAAACCAAAAATGATAAAAAGAATCTAAAATATGACATGGTAGTTTGAATTTTGTCTTACACTTTTTAAGTAAATCTAAGAGCTATTTTAATATAGTGTTTATCATGTGTATGTATAAAGGAAAATTAAATACAAGTAAATTATGATATTCCTAAAACTTCTATATATTCAGAGTGGAACTCTTCTGAATATCTCTTTTAAATCAGTTTTCATCCACATTTTTCATAATAACATCCTATCTGCCATCAAAGTGAAGCTTTTCTTAAAGGACTGTTCTACTGCCATCCCTAGGGGTTTCTTCCTGGGCTTTAATATCTGTTCTGAAGTTTGATGCTGGTACTTTTTTGATCTTTTCAAAAGGGTTTAATAGAAAAGCTTTTAGACTAGTCAGGATTTATATTCCTTCCTCAAACAGTCCTTAAATGCTTTATCTCCTGAAAAGTAAAGGAGTAACAGTCTATTCACATCCCAAGAAAAACAGCCAATGCATGCATTGGCAAAGGCAATTGTATTGATTGCCTTTGGCAGCTGTGGTGGCACACAGGTGAGTCCAGCTGCTTTCCTGGCCAACAGCACATGCAATACATCATGGGTTGTAAGACAGACCTTGTAGTGTGTTCAGTTCCCCTGAGGTGAGAAAACTTTTGAATTAGGAGGGAAAAGATAGGAAATAGAAAACTAGGACTAACACAAAGGGAGGAGGGAAAAGCCCACATAGGGGTAAGATGTCAAGCAAAGCCCATCCATCAGAGGGCGTGGAGAGGGGATGGCATTTTGGGTCAGTCCCACAAGGGAGCTCTGGAGACAGTGTAAGTCCTACCCATGTCCGTTGTCCAAGCTGAGGCTCCCCCTCACCCCACTGTCATTGGTTAAGCATAGGAAGCCTGGCAGGAAGATGTGAATTTCTAGGTCCTTCGACCTCTGTGTAGACAAGGTGGGCTCCGCAGCCCTGTAACAAAGATAAGCGGGGCCAAATGTTGGGAGTAAGAGCACATAGAGCTCATGTTCACCAGGGTGGTGGGTGGATCTGAGCACGCTGACCGTGTCTGTTACACGTCCCGACTTCAAACACATTTAAATCTGAAAGATGTGTGTCTTACAGCTGATGGAGTATGGGACAGAGGGTCAAATTTCCTTTTTCCTGACTCATCTCATAGTAACCTTAAAATTGAGTTAAAGATGAAATGTCTTAACAAATGAAAACAGAATGGCCTTTCTAAAATAGCATTTAATTCAATCAAAGGCACTTTAAAGGCTATTCCTAAAAATCCTAACAGAAAATACTTGGAAGATAGCAAGCAATTCATGCCCCTCCATTGACAGGAATTGAATGCCTAAACTAGGACAGATTAACTGTATTATCTACTCTGTGAAGTCAATCCTTAAGTCTGTGGACAATTCAAATTCCTTCAGTAACCCATACCAGTGCCTTTTTCCTGCCAATTTCAAAGAAATTAGAAACAAGCTTCCCCCTTCTGTGATATGAGGTTTCTCTAGAATTATTGATGAGTTACCTAAGATATGATTTTAAAAAACAAAACATTTTAAAAGCACAATAATACTCTATGTTGGTTGCATCAGTAGCCTAAGATATTTTGCAGGCATTGATAAATCACTATAAACTTTCTGGAAAGCAGTCTTGGAACACCTATCAAAAACCTTAAAAATATTTAAGCTTTTTGACCCTATCGTTCTAGTACTGTGACTTTATTCTCACATGCGTGCATGCTAAGTCACGTTAGTTGTGTCTGACTCTTTGTAACTCTATGGACCATAGCTTGCCAGGCTCCACTGTCCATGGGATTCTCCAGGCAAGAAGGCTGGAGTGGGTTGCCATGTCCTCCTCCAGGGCATCTTCCCAACCCAGGAATCGAACCTGGGCTCCTCTCTTTTTAAATTTTATTTATTTTTTTTAGTTGAAAGATAATTGCTGTACAGAATTATATGGGTTTCTGCCAAACATTAACATGAATCGGCCATAGGAATACATATGCCCCCTCCCTTTTGAGCCTCCCTCCCATCTCCTTCCCCATCCTACCTCTCTAGGTTGTTACAAAGCCCTGGTTTGAGTTTCCTGAGTCATACAGCAAATCCTATTGGCTGTCTATTTTCCACATGGTAATGTAAGTTTCCAAGTTACTCCCTCCATATATTCCACCTTCTCCATGCTTCTCTTCCCACCTCCTGCCCCCATGTCCATAACTCTGTGTCTCCATTGCTGCCCAGCAAATAATTTCATCAGTACCATCTTTCTAGATTCCATGTAAATTTTTAGTATATATTTGTTTTTCTCTTTCTGACTCACTTCACTCTGTTTAATAGGCTCTAGGTTCATCCACATCATTAGAACTGACTCGAAGGTGTTCCTTTATCTGACTGAGTAATACTCCTCTGTATATGTGTACCACAGCTTCTTTATCCATTCACCTGTCAATGGACATCTAGGTTGCTTCCATGTTCTAGCTGTTGTATATAGTCCTGCAGTGAACATTGGGATACATGTGTCTTCTTCTATGTTGGTTTCCTCAGGCTATATGCCTAGTGGGATTGCTGGGTCATATGATGTGAACCCCTGTCTCTTACGTTTCCTGCCTTGGCAGGTGGGTTCTTTACCACTAGAGCCACCTGGGAAGTTTATCCTCACAAGTGACTACAACTTTAGATTTTAAGAAAATGCATTGAAAAGGTTTTCTGAAGCACTATTTAGAATAAAAAAAGTCCTCTATAGGCCTTGGACTTCCCTTATGGTCCAGTGGTTAAGAATCTGCCTGCTGATGCAGGAGACATGGGTGTGACTCCTGGTCTGGGAGGATTCCACATGCTGCAGTGCAGCGAAGCCCATGGGCCTCAACTACTGAAGCCCACACACTCTAGTGCCTGTGCTCCATCACAAGGGAAGCCACCTCAAGAAGAAGCCCTCACATCCCAATGAAGAGTAGCCCCCGCCTCCTGCAGGTAAAGAAAGCCTGCTCAGCAACAAAGACCCAGAGTGGCTAATTAATAAATAAGTGAAATTTTACAATAATAGATATGCAGATAACACCACCCTTATGGCAGAAAGTGAAGAGGAACTAAAACACCTCTTGATGAAAGTGAAAGAGGAGAGTGAAAAAGTTGGCTTAAAGCTCAACATTCAGAAAACTAAGATCATGGCATCTGGTCCCATCACTTCATGGCAAATAGATGGGGAAACAGTGGATACAGTGTCAGACTTTATTTTGGGGGGCTCCCAAATCACTGCAGATGGTGATTGCAGCCATGAAATTAAAAGACGCTTACTCCTTGGAAGAAAAGTTATGACCAACCTAGATAGCATATTGAAAAGCAGAGACATTACTTTGCCAACAAAGATCCATCTAGTCAAGGCTATGGTTTTTCCAGTGGTCATGTGTGGATGTGAGAGTTGGACTATGAAGAAAGCTAAGCGCCAAAGAATTGATACTTTTGAACTGTGGTGTTGGAGAAGACTCTTGAGAGTCCCTTGGACTGCAAGGAGTTCCAACCAGTCCATTCTGAAGGAGATCAGCCCTGGGTGTTCTTTGGAAGGGATGATGCTAAAGCTGAAACTCCAGTACTTTGGCCACCTCATGCAAAGAGTTGACTCATTGGAAAAGACTGATGCTGGGAGGGATTGGGGGCAGGAAAAGAAGGGGATGACAGAGGACGAGATGGCTGGGTAGCATCACCAACTCAATGGATGTGAGTCTGAGTGAACTCCAGGAGTTGGTGATATATATGGGGGGCTGGTGTGCTGCAGTTCATGGGGTCACAAAGAGTCAGACATGACTGAGCGACTGAACTGAACTGATAGGCCTCAAACCAGGAGAATATCTGGGTAATATATATCTAACATGATGGAAAATACTTAATAATATTTAAAGACCCAGGGAAAATATCACACTATAACACTGTGGAAATAAAACAGGTGTCTATTTACAGTATGATATCAACTGTATTTTATATATAAATTCTATATAAGAGCTTGAATAAAATATTAGATGAAATTATCAGTAGCATTTATTTGTTATATTTTTCTACATTTTAAAAATTCTCTGTGGTAAGAAATTTATAAGAAAAAATAAGTGGTAAATTTATAAGAAAAAATAAACTTTACATATGGAAAAAATATATCTGAGCTGATGATAGTTTTTGTTTCCCTGTTATTTCCTAGGAGAATTTTGCTTTAGAACTCTGTATACAATCTGGTAAAAGTTTTTAATGCTGTAACATAAGGACTGAAAAGAGGAATGAATGGACTGTGGGTATGAATGAGGCCTAGTCTGTATTATCAATACTTAAGTTGATTATTGTGGAAACAAAAAATTATTTGCATTAAATATTGCATTTAATATTGTTTACACCTCTTGTGTGGCCAGATTCATTGCCTTTAAGTCTTATTCAAAATTTTTCTCTTGCTAGAAAAATAAGATTGTTACAGATGTGATATTCCCTTTTTCATTTTCTAGTTGGATGGTAGCATAAAGACTGAGGCTTTCAATGCTATTATGGATGGCAATTTAAATATTCCTGAACAATATCAAAAGAATCGATGCTTTTGAACTGTGGTGTTGGAGAAGACTCTTGAGAGTCCCTTGGACTGCAAGGAGATCCAACCAGTCCATTCTGAAGGAGATCAACCCTGGGATTTCTTTGGAAGGAATGATGCTAAAGCTGAAACTCCAGTACTTTGACCACCTCGTGCGAAGAGTTGACTCATTGGAAAAGACTCTGATGCTGGGAGGGATTGGGGGCGGGAGGTGAAGGGGACGACCGAGGATGAGATGGCTGGATGGCATCATGGACTCGATGGACGTGAGTCTGAGTGAACTCCGGGAGATGGTGATGGACAGGGAGGCCTGGCGTCCTGCGATTCATGGGGTCGCAAAGAGTCGGACACGACTGAGCAACTGAACTGAACTGAACTGAACAATATCACTGAGAAAACATCCTGCAGGTCACCCGAGTTTTCCATCTATGTCCTGCCTTTTTCAAAGATCCTGGATCTGTTTTCTCCCCATTGAAAACATTTAAGCAGTTAAAATAGCAGGGGATTTTAGCAAAGTTGACTTGTTATTAGGTATTTCACATTAATTCTTTACACCTAGAGCCAGGTATGAAGTATTCCTCCTTTGGACACAGTGGCTGGTGCTGGGCTCTGCCCTGAACTAGGTGATCCTCTGAATGATGTCTTCTCAGGAAGCACAGAGATGGGAATATCAGACCATCTTACCTGCCTCCTGAGAAACCTGTATGGCTGTCAAGAAACAACAGTTGGAACTGGACATAAAACAACAAATTGGCTCAAACTTGGGAAAGGAGTACATTAAGGCTACATATTGTCACTTTGCTTATTTAACTGACAGCACAGTACATCACATGAAATGCCAGGCTGGATGAAACTCAAGCTGGAATCAAGATTGCCAGGAGAAATATCAATAACCTCAGATATGCAGATGCACCACCCTTATGGCAAAAAGCAAAGAAGAACTAAACAGCCTCTTGATGAGAGTGAAAGAGGAGAGTGAAAAAACTGGCTTAAAATTCAGCATTCAAAAAACTAGGATGACATCCAGTCCAATCACTTCATGGCAAATGGATGGGAAACAATGGAAACGGTGACAGATTTTTTTTTCTTGGACTCCAAAATCACTGGACAGTGACTGTGGCCATGAAGTTAAAAGATGGTTGCTCCTTGGAAGAAAAGCTATGAAAACCTAGACAGTTATTATAAAGCAGAGACATCACTTTGCTGACAAAGTCCGTCTAGCCAAAGCTATGGTTTTTCCAGTAGTCATGTACAGATGTGAGAAATGCATCATAAAGAAGGCTAAGAACTGAAAAATTGATGCCTTTGAACTGTGGTGTCAGAGAAGACTCTAGAGAGTCCCTTGGACTGCAAGGAGATCAAGCCAGTCAATCATAAAGGAAATCAACCCTGAATATTCATTGGAAGGACTGATGCTGAAACTGAAGCTGTAATACTTTGGCCACCTGATGCGAAACCGACTCATTAGGAAAGACCTTGATGCTGGAAAGCCAAAAGCTTTTGACTGTGTGGATCATAAAAAGCTGGAACATTCTTCAAGAGATGGGAATACCAGACCACCTCACCAACCTCCTGAGAAATCTGTATGCAGGTCAAGAAGCAACAGTTGGAACCACACGTGGAACAACAGACTGGTTCCAAATTGGGAAAGGAGCACATCAAGGCTGTATATTGTCACCCTGCTGATTTAACTTATATGCAGAGAACACCATGCGAAAGAAAGGCTGGGCTGGATGATGCACAAGCTGAAATCAAGATAGCTGGGAGAAATATCAATAACCTTAGGTACGGAGATGACACCACCCTTATGGCAGAAAGCAAAGAAGAACTGAAGAGCCTCTTGACAAAAGTGAAAGAGGAGAGTGAAAAGTTGGCTCAAAACTCAACATTCAAAAAACTAAGATCATGGCATCTGGTCCCATCACTTCATGGCAAATAGAAGACAGACTTTATTTTTTTGGTGCAGATGGTGACTGCAGCCATGAAATTAAAAGATGCTTTCTCATTGGAAGAAAAGCTATGACCAAACTAGACACCATATTAAAAAGCAGACACATATGCTGGCAAAGGTCCGTCTAGTCAAAGCTATGGTTTTTTCCAGTAGTCATGTATGGATGTGAAAGTTGGACTATAAAGAAAGCTGAGAGCAGAAAAATTGATGGTTTTGAACTGTGGTGTTGGAGAAGACTCTTGAGAGTCCCTTGGACTGCAAGGAGATCCAACCAGTCCATCCTAAAGGAAATCAGTCCTGAGTGTTCATTGGAAGGAATGATGTTGTAGCTGAAACTCCAATACTTTGGTCACCTGATGGGAAGAACTGACTCCTTGGAAAAGACCTGCAAAAGAGCTTGAAAAAGATGCTAACAAAAGTTGAAGGTGTGAGGAGAAAGGGGCGACAGAGAATGTGCCGGTTGAATAGCATCACTGACTCAAAGGACATGAGTTTGAGCAAACTCCAGGAGATAGTAGACAGAGAGGCCTAGAATGCTGTAGTCCATGGAGTTACAAAGAGTCAGACACAGCTTAATCGGCACAGAAATCTGAGAGGCCCTCTAGTCAACCATCTTTCCAACGAAAGAAGCCTTTTAAAGCATCACAGTGATAGCTACCTGAGAGCCTGATATCACTGTTGGTCGTTCTCTGTAGAAGTGAGTTCTCGTTCTATTGAGATCAGAAGTCAGCTCTCCTGGGGCACACTGCAGCCTCTTTCCTTGTGATGTGAGCTCACTAGACAGACTACCATCAGGGGTAGCAGTAAGAACAAGCCTCCCAGGGATCATTTGGATGATGATCAGGAAAGTCTCCCAAAGGAGATGTTCAGGTAAAATCATCTGGAGAGATTTTAAAAATCATGAAGCTTAGTCAGACTCCAGGCCAATTAAAAATAATCTCTGAGAGTTGGACCCAGGTACCTGTGCTTTAAAGACCCTCGTGATTACAGTGTGTGCTGCTGCTGCTAAGTCACTTCAGTCATGTCCGACTCTGTGTGACCCCATAGACGGCAGCCCACCAGGCTCCCCCATCCCTGGGATTCTCCAGGCAAGAATACTGGAGTAGCCAAGGTTAAGAATCATTTCCCTAGTCTATCTTGGAGTCCAGGTAACTAAAACTTCCCAAGAAGCAGGCTGCTGAAAACAAAAGTTATAGTCTTCTGCATATATTCTTACAATCAAAAAATTGAAACTGCAACCTCAACAAAGCTTACAATCAGATATGTACACACATACTCTCCAATTGCGTGACTTCCTTTGATAACACTTCCCCATTTTGCACATTTGAAGACTGCCCCTAAATCCTGTTAATTTTTTTAAATGTCAACAATAATGCAACAACTCACATTTTTACAGAATTTAAAATTTAAAGTTTGTATCTCATGATAACCAGGTGAAACAGTCAGGGCAAGCATTCTTTCTGTTTTGCATATGAGAAAACTGAGGCTCAGATAAGTTATGTGAATTTCTCGAGCCATGTTACAGTTACCAACTGTAATCGTATTCACAATTTCCCTGGGACTTTCCTGGCATTAAAAGTAGAGATCCCACGTCTCAGGAGCCCTCTCAGCCCTAGCCAAGCCAGAGTGGTGGATCACTCTGCACCTACAGCAAGGGTCCCAAGTATCTGTCCTAAAGGACTGTAGAGCTTGTGTAAGCCAGCCCCTCCTTTTTTTCAGGGAGAACAAAAGATCTGGGCGAGTCTCCAGAACATGTGCTGGATCTCCTTCCACTCTGAGATCGATGTAGCGGGCCTGCCAAGGTGAGAAGAAAGAAAAGTGATGGGTCTCCACCCCCAATTGTATTCATAGACCATTCCCTAGGACTTGAAATTCCCAGACCACAGAGCAGAAAGCTGTGTCAGGTTTGTCTCTGTTTCTGTTTTTATTGTTGGGTCATTATAATTTTGGTTTAATATTTTTAAAATAAACATACAGAAAACTGAATTTCTTGGGGGTGTAAGAATTCTATGAATTTTTAATGCAGCATGCATAGACACATTTGACCACCACCTTAATGAAGAAATAGAGCAGTTTTATCACCCCACAAGCTCCCTTCTTCCCTCCTTGTATGACGTACTCAGTCCATCCCCAAACTCTGGCAATCACTGTTCTATTCTCCATAACTGTAGTTTTGTCTTTTTGAGAATATATAAATAATCATAGGGTGTGCAAACTCCTGAGACTGGCTTCTTTCGCTCAGCATGCCTCTGAGACGCATCCAGGTCACTGGGTGTACCAAGTTTGTTCATTTTCGTTACTGAGGAGGATTCCATTACATGTGGGGACCCCAGCTTGTTCCTCCATTCACCTACTGAAATAGGTGAATAGGGTTGTTTCCAGGTTTTGGTGATTATGAATTGAGCCGTTATAAACATTCATGTCTTAGTGTTTGTTTTTCAACTGTGCTTTAAAAAATGCCACATAATATAAAATTTCTGTGCTGGCTTTTGTATAAACATGTGGTCACTCCTCCAGGGGAAATACCTGGAGGCAAGAGTGCTTGAGCATGGTTCATGTTCATTTTTTTATTGCTGCTGTAACAAATTACCACAAACTTTGTAGATTAAACAATACAAATTTATTATCATCTCACCATTCCATAGGTCAGAGGCCTACAATGGGTCTTAGCAGGCTATATCCAAGCTATTAGCAGGCTGCATTCCTTTCTGGAAGCTCTAGAAAGGATCCCACTTTCTTGCTCATTCAGTTACTGACAGAAGTCAGTTAGTGAACTAAGAACACTCTTTCCTTCTTTGGCTCATGGTCCCCTTGCTGCACTCTCAAAGCCATTCATATCACATCTCTACCTAACCCAGCCAAGAAAGATTCTCTGCTTTTAAGGACTCAGGTGGTTTGAGTAGATTCAGTTCAGTTCAGTCGCTCAGTTGTGTCTGACTCTTTGTGACCCCATGGACTACAGCACACCAAACTTCCCTGCCCATCACCAACTCCTAGAGCTTGCTCAAACTCATGTCCATCAAGTTAGTGATGCCATCCAACCTTCTCATCCTCTGTTGTCCCCTTCTCCTCCTGCCTTCAATCTTTCCCAGCATCAGGGTCAATGGTCCTTCCAATGATTCAGTTCTTTCCATCAGATGGCCAAAGTATTGCAGTTTCAGCATCAGTCCTTCCAACGAATATTCAGGACTGATTTCCTTTAGGATTGACTGGTTGGATCTCCTTGCAATCCAAGGAACTCTCAAGAGTCTTCTCCAACACCACAGTTCAAAAGCATCAATTCTG
>SJYX01016915.1:159255-197170 GCA_006410675.1 Oreotragus oreotragus
GACTCAATGGTCATGAGTTTGAGCAAACTCCGGGAGTTGGTGATGGACAGGGAAGCCTGGCATGCTGCATTCCATGGGGTCGAAAAGAGTTGGACATGACTGAGTGACTGAATTCAACTAAATATTATTATAAAGTCTTGATAATAAAGATTCCCTGGTGGCTCAGATGGAAAAGTCTCCCCCGCAATGCAGGACACCTAGGCTTGATCCCTGGGTTGGGAAGATCCCCTGGAGGAGGGTATGGCAACCCACTCCATTATTCTTGCCTGGAGAATCCCCATGGACAGAGGAGCCTGGCAGGCTGCAGTCCATGGAATAGCAGAGTTGGACACCACTGAGCAACTAAACACAGTGCATTACAAAGTCTACACTGGATTAACACAGATCTGGCACCAATCTCCTGTGTGTCTTTGTGAAAATTACTTGACTTCTCTGGGTCACATTTTCCCCATCTAAAAAGAGAAGTTTAGACTAGGTGCTCTCTAGGTTATACAATATGATTAATGAGTCATATGACATGCCAACATTTAAACAAAACTATCCATCTAGTGTAAATCAGAACCCTCAATGTAACTTTAACCCAAATCCCTTCAGCTGTATGAAATTGCTTCTCTTTCCCAAGAGAAAAAAAAAAAAAAAAAAGCATGGGGACTGAAAACACACACATCTTTCTAGAACATCCTGTGGCTTGGTTGCAGAGGGCACTGCCATTAACTAACAGGTCGTTTGTCATAGCTGTCACTTCATTCTCAGTGACCAGATTGTCCCAATTGTCTCAGTCAAGATTTTAAAGGACCCCATGAAGCGCTTCTCTCTTTGCTCAACCCAATGACTCTTTCCTGGCAGCAGAAATGCAGGGTTTTTCCTACCAAAATGACAACACAAGGGCAGGAAAAACCTATCTGAATGTGCTCAGTGCAAAAGTATGGCCTTGAACATTTTTAGCAGCTGCTTGCTCTTCTCTGGTGGCTCAGAGGGTAAAGCGTCTGCCTACAACGTGGGAGACCCGGGTTCGATCCCTGGGTTGGGAAGATCTCCTGGAGAAGGAAATGGCAACCCACTCCAGTACTCTTGCCTGGAAAATCCTATGGACAGAGGAGCCTGGTAGACTACCGTCCATGGGGTCACAAAGAGTCGGACATGACTGAGTGACTTCACTCATCCTTACTTTCCTTTAAAATTCCTTTTGTGTGTGTGTGTGTGTGTGTGTATGTGTGTGGTTGTTAATGCAGTAAACAATATTGCATGGACAGAATTTATTAGACCTGAAAAAGTTGATCATTTTTATATTTGTCCTTCAGCATCCTGACCCTACTATACCACATCCTTTTCTCAGCTACCACTCATCTGCTTCTAGATGTGTTCGTTCTTCTCCTCTGTCCAGTCTCCATCAAGGGCTTCTCCTCCAGAAAGCTTTTCTTGAGTCTGTCAGGTAGACATGGACATGTTTTTTAGGAATAAACTACACCTCATGCCAGGGCTTATGATGTCTCCCTTTGGCATTCTCACCTAGCAAAGTACCTGAGGTAAGGTAGGCATCCACACAGTCAGGTAAGCACAGTCAGCTCTCCCTCTATATTTGTTAGGTCCACATTCATGATTTAAAAGCCATTGATTAAAAATATTTGGAATTTAAAGTTCTAGAAAGTTCCACAAAGTAAAAGTTCAATTTGCTTCATACTGATAACTATTTACAAAGCATTTTTATTGTCTTTACAACTATTTACATAGCATTTACATTGCATTAGGTATTATAAGTAATCTATAAATTAATTTAAATCCAAAAATCTCATAAGATTTATAAGCATAAGTGCATAGTTCATGTGCAACTTCCACGCCATTTTGTATAAGGAACTTGAGTGGATTTGTGTGCCCACATGGTCTCCTAGAATCAATCCCTTGTGGATATCAAGGGACTACTGTTCAGTTGACCCTTGAAAAATGTAGCAGGTTGGGGTGCCAACCCTCCATGTAGTCAAAAATCTGCATATACCTAGAGTCAATTCTCTGTATCCACAGTTGACCAGCCAAGAAGTCATCCAACTGCTGGTGTGTAGTAGGGTAGCAATTACTGTTGAAAAAATTCATTTGTGGATTTCTGCAGTTCAAACCTGTGTTGTTCAAGGGCCAACTGTTATTTGGTGACTGCATCTTGAAAGGATACTTCAAAAATATCAATTAAAATAGTAACTAATATATTAAGCAAAATGCAATTACAAGAATATGTGTTATGAGGATATGATGTGAACGTGTGTTAAGAATATAATAATGCTTATGAATGGGTCTACAGCTAAGCAATAATTATATTACTGATCATTTTTCCTTTTTATATAGACTTATGAGATATGTGACTTGAACAGACCTAGTGTAAGTAGAAACGAAAGACAGATCATTTATCTGGGAGAGAGGAAGATGTAGGTCTTAAAAATCCAAATACATTTACATCAGAGCTTACTCTGAACCTAAACCCCGTTCCTATCACTGGATGAAGCATCTATGAGAGGCAGATGACCATCACTGCCTTAGATCTAAAAAAGATAGAACAAGTCCATGGTCAAGTTACAGGTCCCAGCTGGAAGGAGAAAGCTTAATGTGGAAGAGTGGNGATATTGGCTATATTTTCTCTGTTGTACAGTATACCCTTGTAGCTTATTTTCTGCCTAATAGTTTCTAATCTCTTAATCTCCTACCCCTTTATTCCCCCTCCACCTCTCCCCACTGGTAACCAGCAGTCTGCTCTCTATGCCTGTGAGTCTGCTGCTTTTTTGTTATGTTCACTAGTTTGTTATATTTTTTAAGTTCCACATGCATGTAAGTGATATTATCCACTGCTTAACTTTCTCTGTCTGACTTACTTCACTTAGCATAATTCTCGCAAAGTCCATCCATGTTGCTGCAAATGCAAAATCTTTTTTTGTGACTGATGAGTATTTCACTGTATATATATATACACCACGTGTTCTTTATCCAGTCTTCTGCAGATGAACACTTAAGTTGCTTCCATGTCTTGGCTGTTGTAAAGAATGCTGCTGTGAACACTGAGCTGTATGTGTCTTATTAAATGAATTTTTTTTCAGTGTATATGGTTTTGCCAGACCTTTGAATTAAGGACCTAAGGGGTAAAGAAATTTTGAACAAGTACACTCAGCAGATCACAAACTTCATGGAGGAGGAGAAGGTTCTAGGGTACATTCATCTGTCCAGAAGAAAAGTTTAGAGATGAGCAGGTTCTGCATGCCCAGGATGCCCAACATGAGAGTACCATGTGAACAACTGTCTCTGTACACCTTTAAGTGAGAGAAACTCATTTGTCTTGCTCCCTCTACAAAATTGTTCCAATCCTACTGGACTCTTTGGTCCATTCAGAGTGGCTCAAAGTTGCCTGGTAGAGGTCATGAGTACTTTATCTATGGCCCAAGGAAATTATACTGGTTTTTATCTAAACCTCAGTTTGTTGGGGTTTTTTTTTTTTTTAAACATAATATGGAATGGTAGTAGCCTCTTTGAAAAATTGTCATAATTATTGGACAAAATATATGCAAAGCAACTAATTTAGTGCCTGGTGACTAGGGGATGCTTAATAAGCAGTGATAGCTTCATCATTAGTCTAGTCTGCTTCTCTCTCCTCTCTCTAGATTACACCACTTCTCTGAAATTATCCCTTCTTTAAATGCTCATTCTGCCAAAAAGAAAAATAAGGAAGAACGGGAATGTTAGGCTCTCTAGAGTTCCTCTTGTCCGTTTGCCTGTGTAGAGAACTTTACCCTAAGATTCAGTTTCCCCTGGGTGTTTCAGATTCTATAATTGGTCATCCTGGCTGTACAAAATTCTAGCTACAGAGATTTATGACATGTATCCCAGTCTACCATGTTGCACAATAATTATGCATAGCACAAAATCTGTTTCAGTGTTTTTTTTTAGAAAATGTCATTTGATCATCCGATTAGTCTTAGTTCACATGTGTTCCTTCGTCACCATTCGTTGCTCACAATGTCTTGGAATAAAGGAAGTACCAGTCAGTCGCTGCACTGAGTCGTCTGAGAAGAGGAAGAGGAACGGGCCCCTTATCCCTTTAGCTCTCTTGTAGGTGACGTCTCTTCATCGCCTGCTTGTAGATGGCCAACTTGGTCCAGATGCTTACTGGAAAGAAAGAGAAGGGGCTGGCATTTCATCAGGGCAGAAGGATATGGGAATTTCATTAGAAGGAACTACTAAAGATTCTGCTAAGAGTGACTCCAGAGTAGCAGCAGTTTGTGTTAATTTGTTTTGTTTTCCCACCACAGATAAGTGAGCCCCTCCTGTCAAAGTGATGTTCAGTTCAGTTCAGTCGCTCAGTCGTGTCCAACTCTTTGCTCAGGTCTCCTGCACTGAAGGCAAATTCTTTACTGTGTGAGCCACCAAGGTTGCACAGGGTCTAGTCTAAACCATCAAGCTCATCTAAAAATCCCATTGATGCTGAGAGTAAATCAATGAATAAAGGCAAATTGGTAGACTTTTTTATTTTCCTCCACCACTCACATTACCTAGATATTTCTTGCATTCCTACTATGTGCTAAACCCCAAGGAGACAGAAATAAAAAAGAAGCTGTGAACAGGCTCTGCTTCCTCAAACCTCAAAAGCTATCAGAGGGAAAAAAAAAAATAAATGGCAGAGATGCCAATTGATATCATGAATCAAAGGCTTTGGAAACATAGCGGGAAATGGTAGATCTGTTCCCAAGGGGAGATTAAAAGTCTGCCAAGAAGGAGATCCAGCATTGGGCTTTGGCTGGCATTTCCATTCTACCCTCTGAGCTTTTACACTATAAGGATAAGTGATGCCTCCAGTGCCAGCTGGTATTGTTAACAACTTGAGGCATTAATGTAATACAGTGATGCTCTCGGAAAATAAATAGAGCTGATAAAGAAATTAATGTGTTCAAAAACAAATGCATCATCTGCTGACTTGTTCACATCTCCTTCACACAGGGTGACGTTTACTCAGGGCTAGAAAAAAAGACCGCAGGAGCAAAATTCGACCCACGAGTGATAGCCAGGGGAAGTATCAGTGTTTCCTCCCCAGCCTCATGTGCTAAGTAATGGAAAAGCTTACTTTTGGGGGGCCCTTTGCAGTTTTCAAAATACCTTTACATTCAGATTTTATTGGTTCTGCCCAACAAGTCCTGAAAACAAAGAGTGGGATGTGTCATTCCCACTATACAGATGGGGAAGCTGAGACTCAGAAGAAGCCATTTCTAGAGTCACATGCCGGAAAAGGGTGAAGGGAATATCAGCACTCAAGGCTTCTGATTTTCCCTTCCTGATCTTTGGATATCCTCAGGCAGTTCTCAACTATAAGTGCATATGAGCCACGTGGGAGTCACAAATGCAGAGCTGCAGTCATAAGTGGGGCGAGGCTTGAGAGTCTATATTTCCAGCGGACTTCATGCTGCTGCTGCTAGAGAAAGACGCTCTTCACAAGAAACGATAGTCATAGCTGTGTTTCCCAAAAGAAACTATTTCAAATGGTTATGACAGTGGGTGATCCTTCTTACTTTTTCAAAATACCAAGTAGCAGTCCCTCAACAACTTTTACCTGTGTCAGCGTTTTCCCTTTGATGTTCGTGGGTCATGGGACGACTCCTGTAAAAGTACATCTATCTCACTTTTCACCCTTGCCTGGGTCTCTTCTAGTTTCTTGCTGGGTCTATCTCAGCCTCTGACTCTGACTATATAGTACCCTCTCTCGCTTGACCATCAATCCATACTCTTGAATTACAGTAACAAGTAATGGCTCACATCTCCATTGTGTCCTGCCTTCTAAACAAAGGCTAATTCACTCTGCTGCCTTTCAGTATAATGTTGCCGTTGCAGTTGTTCAGTTGCCCAGTCATGTCTGACTCTTTGCGACTCCAGGGGTTGCAGCATGCCAGGCCTCCCTGTCCCTCACCAAGTTCAAGTCTATTGCCTCGGTGATGCCATCCAGCCATCTCATCCTCTGATGCCCTCTTCTCCTCTGCCCTCAATCTTTCCAGCATCAGAGACTTTTCCAATGAGTTGGCTGTTTGCATCAGATGACCAAACTACTGGAACTTCAGCTTCAGCATCAGTTTTTCCAATGAGTATTCAAGACTGATTTCCCTTAAGATTGACATAAGAAAATACTCAGTATAATTGACATTGACAATCATCCTCATAATCAATCAATACCTGTTCACTAACTGCTCCAAGGTACTCAGACATACTACACTTCAAAATGACCTGCCTATGGCACCCCACTCCAGCACTCTTGCCTGGAAAATCCCATGGATGGAGGAGCCTGGTGGGCTGCAGTCCAAGGGGTCGCTAAGAGTCAGACACGACCGAGCGACTTCACTTTCACTTTTCACTTTCATGCATTGGAGAAGGAAATGGCAACCCACTCCAGTGTTCTTGCCTGGAGAATCCCAGGGACGGGGGAGCCTGGTGGGCTGCCGTCTATGGGGTCGCACAGAGTCGGACACGACTGAAGTGACTAACAGTAACAGAGTTACGACACAAGATGGTTTAGGACAAGGATTACATGGCATCAGGAATAAGATAAAAGGATACTTAGAGTAAATCAAACTGTGTTCTTGGAAGTAAGAACAGAAAGAAAATATGTTCAATGCTGTAAAAGATGGGGGGAAAGTGTAAGACATAGTCATTTCTCATCACTTCAGTTGTGTCTGACTCTTTGTGACCCTACGGACCACAGCCCACCAGGCTCCTCTGTCCATGGGATTCTCTTGGCAAGAATACTAGAGTGGGTTGCTGTGCTCTCTTCTAGGGGATCTTCCCACCCCAGGGCTCGAGCCTGAGTCTCTTATGTCAAACCTGCATTGGCAGATGGGTTATTTACCACTAGCGCCACCTGGAAGCCTTATTTCTTTCTAAGATGCTTTAAATCTAGTTGTGGAATTGATGATGAGAATAATTACACTCATTTTTATTGATGGCTCAGTCCAGTTCATTTGCTCAGTCATGTCCAACTCTTTGCGACCCCATGGACTGCAGCACGCCAGGCCTCCCTGTCCANTTATTTCTTTCTAAGATGCTTTAAATCTAGTTGTGGAATTGATGATGAGAATAATTACACTCATTTTTATTGATGGCTCAGTCCAGTTCATTTGCTCAGTCATGTCCAACTCTTTGCGACCCCATGGACTGCAGCACGCCAGGCCTCCCTGTCCATCACCAGCTTGATGGTAGAGGATAGTTATTAGTATATTTGTTCAGTTTTGCAATCCAGCATTGTGTGACAAAGCAGAGAGGGGCCACGTTTCCCTCCTTGGTCACCGTCTGAGGAGGCTCCCAGGTGACCTTGGTTTCATCTGGTAAGGGGTGACCATGTGACCTCAGCCAAGGGAATCAAAGACTCTCTCCCTAGAATTTGAATTTGAGCCGAGTGACAAGCAGGTAGTTTGAGCTGATACCCTGAATGGCAGTGCCCCAAGAATTCCCCACCAGTTCTTGTGANAGGAGGCTCCCAGGTGACCTTGGTTTCATCTGGTAAGGGGTGACCATGTGACCTCAGCCAAGGGAATCAAAGACTCTCTCCCTAGAATTTGAATTTGAGCAGAGTGACAAGCAGGTAGTTTGAGCTGATACCCTGAATGGCAGTGCCCCAAGAATTCCCCACCAGTTCTTGTGAGAGCTTCTTTATCTCCTGTCCTCTGAGTCTCACTCATCAGCTTTTCTTTTTATTATGTGAGCAGTCCCGTGGCCTTCCAATAGTTGCCTGGTCTATGTAAGTTGGCCAGAGAGTTGTTTAAATAAAAGAATTCTAATTCAAAACCACCTATATTTGGTTAAGTTCTGTGTTGTGTGCTTTTATGCACATTTACTTTAATCATCTCCAAAATCAAAAGACTTTGGTGCTGTTGAGTCTGACAGGCATATTCTCTCTTTGTCTGAGTTCTGAGTGGAGAAAAAGACAAAGGTCCCAAACATATCATTTTTATTACTGATAGAGCATGTATTTTCAGATGAATGGATTTTCTGATACTATAGCCCAGAAGTGAAAAAACTCATACAGGTGCCCTGTGTCAGAGCAGACCTCCTAATGCAGAGGCAGTCTTCTACAGAACATCTGTCATGAAGCAACAGAAAAGGAAGATTCCTCATGTGGTCACTCACTCTTAAGAAAAAGGAACGGAGGAGCCAAGAATGATCAATTTGTTCTTCCTGAATTTACCAGTCAAGTCAGTTACTCTCCTCTACTTGTCCTCTTTACGTTGCAATAAGTAAAAGGGAAGAAAACCATTGCTGTTGCTAAGTTGCTTCAGTCGTGTCCGACTCTGTGCGACCCCATAGACAGCAGCCCACCAGGCTCCCCTGTCCCTGGGATTCTCCAGGCAAGAACACTGAAGTGGGTTGCCATTTCCTTCTTCAATGCATGAAAGTGAAAAGTGAAAGTGAAGTCATTCAGCCGTGTCCAACTCCTTGCGACCCTATGGACTGCAGCCTACCAGGCTCCTCCATCCATGGAATTTTCCAGGCAACAGTACTGGAGTGGGGTTGCCATTGCCTTCTCTGAGGAAAGGCATTAGGGCTTTTATAACAACTTAGCTCCTTCTGCAAGGAAGGAAATACCTGGAGAAGGGGAGAATCACCCTTCCCAAGATCAGTTAGCTCTTGTTGTTAATCCTAACTATTTCCAGGAATTTGCTAAACATTCTGTATGGATTATGTTATTTCATCCTCACAATTACTCTCCTAAATATCTACTAGAAGCATGCTCAACTTATAGATGAAGATACTCGGGTTTAGAGAGATTAACTAACTTCCCAGGAGACCCAGCTAGCGTGGGATAAAGCCAGGTTTCCAACCCAAGTAGTGTTGACCCGATTTTGTGTCTTATGTCCCTGTCCCAGAAGAGCCTGTTCAAGGAGGAAACTGACACCAAGAGAAGTTAGCCCACTGAGACAGTAATTGGTTGAGCAAGATTTCAAATCCGCAATTAGATCTGACAGTAAACAAACAGATGTACTTAACCATTATATAAATGCGCAAAATAGTCAGAAAAGTTTGAGTACCAAGAGGAACTCACAAGAGAAACAGGAATTTAGTCTGGAGCACTCACACAAACAGGGCTTTCCTGATAGCTCAGTTGGTAAAGAATCTGCCTGCAATGCAGGAAACCCTGGTTCGATTCCTGGGTCGGGAAGATCCCCTGAAGAAGGGGACGGTTACTCACTCCAGTGTTCTGGACTGGAGAAGTCCATGGGGTCTCAAAGAGTCAGACACCACTGAGCAACTTGCACTTTGCTCTCACACAAACTATATAGATGGCTGGTGTTAGGAAGTGGGTATTAAAAGGTAGGTGGGTTATATTTTGGAGAAGGAAATAGCAACCTGCTTCAGTATTCTTGCCTGAAAACTCCCATGGACAGAGGAGCCTGGGAGGCTACAGTCTAAAATGTCGCAAAGAGTTGGACATGACTAAACACACACACGCACATGGGATATATTTTGAGGAAGGCGTTTCAGTCTGAGACCAGCATGAATCCTAGGTGGCTGGGTAAAAGTGAGCTTAGAAAACACTGCATCCATGAGGGAGATGAAGAAGCAGAGGCCTAAGAGGTGGGGTGAGGAGAGGACGGAGCTCTAAGAACATCAGATCAAAGGACCACGAGTGAGGGGATCAAAAAGATAGATGAGGAAATCAAATAGAGTCAATTACAGGATCTTAAACCAGGCAAACAAGTTTAGGGTATAAGATCCTTGAGCACAGTTTGAGGGAACAACCTCCCACACAAGCCTGTCAGTGATCCTCATCAGGGAGGAGTACGGGATGGAATTGAAGAAATCTTGCGAGACCCTAGTGGGTTCTCATCGGGGAGGAGGACGGGATGGAATTGAAGAGACCTTGCGAGACCCTAGTGGGGACCTCAATCCAAAAGGAAGGTGATGAGAGACTGAACGAGGCACTAAAACCCCCCTGGAGAGGTAACGAAACTCATGGAAAGAAGTGGTAACTGAGAGACACCTGCAATCTGGTGGCAGGAATGACCCAGAGAGGCATCAGAGGGGAAAAGTGAAAACTTATATCGGTTTAGAAACTAAAGGATTTGAAAATATCATTTGAAGAAATTGGGAGAAATAAAAATTTGGCTTTGGAAATCTGGTCTTCTGTTCCTGGGCCACTGTTATCACCTTAACCAAGACCTGAGCTCAGGAAAAGGCCTTATTAATCCCACCAAGGCTTGTACAACAGCCCAGAGCTAAGACAACAGTACTCTCAGGGGAAAAAGAGAAAGAAAAAACATTGACCTTTGAGATGAAGGACTTTTTAATTATCCCAGTTAGAGAAATTCAGGCAGAAGCAGCTGGATGAGGAGGAATCTGAGGAGAAAGGAGGACTCGCTATGCTTGGGAGCCGGTGTCACGTCAGCGCTCCCCACCTCGTGGCTCCCATGGCGCCCTAGGGCCCTTCTCAGCGCTGACATGCTTGCCCTCGTTCAGCCCCAATAGCAGCCCTGCAAGGCTGACAGTGTAATCCTCATTTGAGAGACGAGCAGTGAGGCACAGAGAGGCTGCACAAAGTGCCCCAAGTCACAGCATTAAGAAGGGGCAGAGCTGGGTCTGAACCAGCAAGGTGGCTTTTAGAGGATTAGCTCTAATGACAAAAATGAGAAGTTGGGGCAACATGAGCAAACCATCATATCAGCACTTCCGGAACTTTCTAACTAGTAAAATTCTTATTTGTTTATTCCTAGTTAAATCTTCCTCAGGAGATGGGCAGATAGATGGCAGACAGATAGATAGATAGGAAGAAAAGAGCTGAACTATTCCAGGGCTTCCTGATAGCTCAGCTGGTAAAGAATCCACCTGCAATGCAGCAGACCCCAGTTCAGTCTCTGGGTTGGGAAGATCCCCTGGAGAAGGGAAAGGCTACCTACTATAGTATTCTGGCCTGGAGAATTCCATGGACTTCTCTAGGGGGGGAATAGTTCATGGGGTCACAAAGAGGTGGACATGACTGAGAAACTTTCACTTTCATTCCAGGTCAAAGGAACACAGTGAGAGTCAGGAATCTGGAGCCTCTCTTGTCCCGTTGCTTCCATGGACATTAGGTTGTCCATGGAAATGCAATCAGAACACAACTGCAGTGTGAAGCAGCTCATTCCTTTCACCTCTTACTCTTCTAAGTGTTAAAGAATGTAGACAAGGAAAATCAGAGATTGAAATATCAGCTTTATTGATAGGCCTCTGCTAATGACTAGATTGGAAAACACTGTGAACTCTTCCAGCTTCCTCGCTGAACTAAATCGATGAACTATCAATGCAGATATAGACAGGAGTAGGATCACTCATCATAGACTCAGACAGATCAGAGATTAAAAGAACCAGAGACAAGAGACAAGACATCACTATGAACAAAGCTAGTGGAGGGGATAGAATTCCAGTGGAGCTATTTCAAATCCAAAATATTATGATGTGAAAATGCTGCACTCAATATGCCAAAAAATTTGGAAAACTCAACAGTGGCCACAGGGCTGGAAAAGGTCAGTTTTCACTCCAATCCCAGAGAAAGGCAAGGCCAAAGAATATTCAAACTACCCCACAATTACACTCGTCTCACTCATCTAACACTCTGGCAAAGTAGTGCTCAAAATTCTCCAAGCCAGGCTTCAACAGAATGTGGACCATGAACTTCCAGATGTTCAAGCTGGATTTAGAAAAGGCAGAGGAATCAGAGATTAAACTGCCAACATCCACTGGATCATCAAAATACCAAGAGAGTTCCAGAAAAACATCTATTTCTGCTTTTTTGACTATGCCAAAACCTTTGACTGTATGGATCACAACAAACTGTGGAAAATTTTTAAAGAGATGGGAATACCAGACCACCTAATCTGCCTCCTGAGAAATCTGTATGCAGGTCAAGAATCAACAATTAGAACTGGACATGGAACAGCAGACTGGTTCCAAATCGGAAAAGGAGTACATCAAGGCTGTATATTGTCACCCTGCTTATTTAACCTATATGCAGAGTACATCATTGAGTTAGACAAGGCCCTGGTCCTAGTGTGATTAGATTGACTAGTTTTCTGTGAGTATGGTTTCAGTGTGTCTGCCCTCTGATGCCCTCTTGCAACACCTACCATCTTACTTGGGTTTCTCTTACCTTGGGCGTGGGGTATCTCTTCATGGCTGCTCCAGCAAAGCACAGCTGCTGCTCCTTACCTTGGAGGAGGGGTATCTCCTTACCGCCGCCGTTCCTGACCTTCAACATGGGATAGCGCCTCTAGGCCCTCCTGCGCCTGCGCAGCCACCGCTCCTCAGGTTGCTTCTCCCGGCCAACGGCCCTTGCCTCGGGCGTGGGTGCCTCCTCAGGGTCACCGCCCCTGACCTCGGACGCGGGGTGTCTCCTCCCGGCCGCCACTGGCCTCAGACGTGGGGTGCCTCCTCCTCGCCGCTGCCCCGACCTCAGACACAGGGTAACTCCTCTCGGTGAGGGGTATCTCCTTACCACCGCCCTCCTGACCTTCAATGTGGGATAGCTCCTCTAGGCCCTCTGTGCAGCCACCGCTCCTTGGGTTGCTCCTCCTGGCCGCCAGCCCTAGTCCTATTGTAATTGCTGATAACTGCCTTTCACACCACTGCTCAAGCCAATACTTAGGAATCATATTTGACTTTCCTCTTTCCTTTGGATCCTGAGTCCAATGTATTAGCAATTACCATCAGTTCTACCTTCAAAATACTTCCCAGCTCTAGCTTACTTCTACCATGCCCACCATCATCTCTTACCTAAACCACAGTCTCTACCTGATCCCCCAATTCCTACTTTGATATTGCTACAGTCAATTTTTCACCCCAGCTTTCAAAGTAGTCTTTAAATGTATATTCAGTTATTTTATTTCCCTATTCGAAAGCTTCTTTTGCTTTGTACTGTGCTTGTAATTCCTTATCTCACCCCACAGGAGCCTGCAGTAATAACTCTGAGAAGTTTTCTGCCACTCCACTTCCTCATGACTCCACTTCAGGTGACTCTAACCGTGCCGTCTCTCAGACTTATTCCTGTATCAGTTGCCATGCCCTGCGTCTGGGACATTTTTACCCCTTCTCTTCATTCAGATGTGACCAGCTCAGAGGGGCTTTCCCAGCGCTTACCTCTGTCATTTTCTATTCCATTGTTGTTTAGTCTCTAAGTCATGTCCGACTCTTTTAAGACCCCTTGGGCTGTAGCCTGCCAGGTTCTTCTGTCTATGGGATTTTCCAGGAAAGAATACTGGAGTGGGTTGCCATTTCCTCCTCCAGGAGATCTTCCCAGTCCAGGGATCAAACCCTCCTGTGTCTCCTATACTGGCAGGTGGATTCTTTATTCTTGAGCCACTGGGGAAGCCCTCTCTATTCCATTACTTGGCTTTATTTTTCTTTGTAGTCCTTATTTCAGTCTCATATTACATATATAGTGTATACCTTTTTCATGTGTTGACTTTATATCTCCCCACCTAGAAGGTAAGCTCATGAAAGCAAGGAGATGGTCTTGCTCATTGCTGTATCCTCAAGATTTTAAAGATTTCCTGGCCCTAATATAGCTGCTCAGAAGTAGCTGTCAAATGAAAGGATGAATAAATGATACCTTTAAAATACCTTCCTGTACTTCATCCTTCACCCCGTAGCCTCAGAGTCTTCACTTGTTCAACCAAATCAGAATCTCTGGAGGTGGGGCTCAGACTTCAGAAATTTTTAAAAACTCCTTAGGTGATCCTCCATTGAGAATGACCAGGTAAATCAGGAATTTTCAACACATAATGTACACATGAATCACCCAGACATTCATTAAAATGCAGACTCTACTATAGTAGTAGTAGTAGGTGTAGGCCTGAAAGTCTGCATTTCTAATAAGATTCAGGTGATACCACAGCTGCTGGTCCATAGACTGTACTTTGAGTAGCAGGGCCTGATTTCTAAGAGCCCTGGAGATCTCCATACTGTGACTAAAGTGAAGATAACGCCATACACATCTACCTCGGCCCAAGGAGCCTCCTAGTTGCACCCTGGAAGGCTCTGGATTGAACACACAACAGAGGAAAAGTTTCTCTCTCCATTTAAAATCATTGTTGTTAACGTTTAACTTTTAATTTTGAATTATTTCAGACACACAAATGAGTAGAATTTCTGCATATCCTTCACTGGGTTTCCTGAAAGGGTAAGTCTCCCCTAACCAAAATGCAATTGTCTGAATCAGAAAATTAACACTGATGTAGAGCTACTGATCTAGAGACCATTTCAAGCTTTGCCAATTGTGCCCACTCACGTCCTTTTTCTCGCCAATCCAGCGTCGTGGATTGCATTTAGTTCCCTCGTTTCTTTAGTTCCTTTCATCTAAAACACTTCCTCAGTCTTTCTCTTCCGTGATCTTGAAACATTTGTAGAAGATTAGCCACTTATTTTGTAGAGTGTCCCTCAATTTGGATTTGTCTGATGTGTCTTGAGGATTAAATTCAGGTGGTGAATTTGGGGCAAGAATATCATAGGAATGATGTATCCTCAGTGCATCATATCATAAGGCACAAAATTCAATTTGTCTCAATGTTAACGATGTTAACAATGTTAACTGTGGTCTCTTGGTGAAGATGGTATCTTCCAATGCTATTTTCCCTTTGTAATATAATAGGTATGTTGTGGAGAGACACTTTGAGTTTGTAGATATCCTGTATCTCATCACATTTTTCATGCACTAATTTTAGAATTAATTAATGATCCTTACCTGAAGCAGTCATTAGTGTGGTATTTGGTCAGGTATTAATTTTCAAATTCTATTTTTTCTTCAGTTGGAACTCTGCTATAAGGAAGCACTTTCTTGTCTGTGCTGTTTATTTATTTTAAAAATTATTTATATAGGTATGAGTTTGTAGATTCTTATCGTATGCTCTTGGTTATAATTCCTTGCTTCTATCAGTCTTTTTTTTTTCAATCTAACTGTCCTCAGTTTAGCTAGTGAAAGCCCACTTGAGCTGCATTCTGTGTCCCTCATTTTTTTTCTTGTACTTTCTTACAATTTTGAACCACAAGGTATTCTAGACTCCTCTTGGATTTTCCCTTCCCTAGCTCAGAATCAGCTACTTCCATGCCCACCTCAAAAAAAGTGCTGCCTCCTTTTTATTGGATATGGAATTTAGAAAACAGGATTTGGATATGAGGTATTCACTGGTATTGGAGTGTGTTGATTCTAAATACATATGTATTTATAAGCACATACCTATATCCATTTCTTACCTATTTTAAGTCTACATTGAAAGTCATGAGTTCAATGCTGGTGATTTGCTTCTGTTTATATTGCATTTTAGAATCACCACCACCCTTTTATTGATTTTAAAGTTTTCTTTCCTCCTTTTCTTCCTCCCTCCCCTTTTCCCTCCCTTTATCCACTTTATAGTCCTTGCCCCTTGATTTAAACATGTGGCCCTCTACTCTGATGAAAGAAAGCAATTTTGGAATCTGAAGGCCCGAGTTCGGTTCTTGGCTCCACCACTTTTCAGCTCTGTGATTGTGTGTGAGCAGTCTCTCACTGTAATAGATCCTCAAGGAAACAGAATTCTTTCCTGGCTCTGTCTGTGAAATCAAGCTAAAATGTTTTTCTTTGAAATTCTCAGACATAAAGGCTGGTTTATCGCTCCTTCCTGACTTTAGTTCAACTCTTTCTTTTATAAAGACACACAGGCAGGCTGCCTTCCCCAAACAGTTCTTCCCAGCACTTCTAATTGAGCAGTTCAGCTACTGTTTCTCCCCTTGTTAAGTCTTTCTCGTCACAGAGGTACATTGGCCCCCAGTTTCCTATACACCATGTCTCTATGTGACATCAGTTTCTTCCCTTTTTACATTTATCCGCTATATCTATTGTATAATTGCCTGTCGGTCTGTCTCTATATCTGTCTGCCTGTCTGTCTATCTTTCAGGGGGATAAAAGGATTACAACTTCAAACCACACATTTGAAGAGCAGTTCCTAATAGAATTGGTAGTATTTTTCACTTAGAAATTAAAATGACAGCATCATGCACAAAATCAGTTTGATTCCCCAAGCATCAAATGTTGACTACTGTTTCAAGAGTATTACCTCCTCAAAGAGCAGTTATAGTAAAGATTATTTAAGAACAAAGACTTTGGCAAGCCTTCAGTGGAAGGGAGCTGTGTTCTTTTTTGGGCATTTGCATTTTAACAGACTGAGAAATAAATCCACTTTTTAAAGGGAAGAACTATTTGCCATCTGCAGTTCGTTAATGTCTGAGGCAGGGAAAATCTGTCGTTCACGCACATTTGGGATGCAGTTGGCAGATTTTCCTCTTCCGGAGGGTTTCATCAGCAGTGACTGAGATCGAAACACCATGCCTGGTGTGTTAGAGTGAGCCAGCCACTTGGCTTTTGCTTAGGGCAAAACCTTAGTATCTTGAGAGTAGTATCTGCTCATTTATCCCTTGTGACAAAAGTCTGAGTATCACTGATGAAAGAATTGGTATGGTCATAGATAAAATAGTGAAGAATACAGTCACCAGATTTCCAGGTGCTGATAAAGCAGTTCAAGTGCAATCAGGCTACATTATTCAGATGGCCTTGTGCAGCAGGGTGAGCCATATGTAAGGTGTACACGGTGGGGAGTGGGAGCAGGGTCGGGACAAGACAGGAAAAGAACAAGAACTCAAAAAGCCACCTCATTGAAAGTACTGTGTGGGGACAGAGAAAGGAAATTTTGACCACTGACATGAATGAAAAATTCTAAATGAGGTAAAGATGGTTAAAGAGGACATGTAGAAAGGTTCAGATGATGTACACCAAACAAATCTTCTGAGCTACCTTTCAAAGAAACTTAGCACAAATATTTACATTAGTTCTCAGATTATTTGGATTGGTGTTCTTAAAAATGAAACCTTAAGTAGCATCAAAATCTAGCAGAATCTAAGAAGTGGTTTGGTATATTTGAGTAGTAAGCAGAGGTGATGGGCTTCCCACATGGTGCAGTAATAAAGAATCCATCTGCTAATGCAGGAGATGCAAGAGATGCAGGTTCGATCCTTGGGTCAGAAAGAATCCCTGGAGTAAGACATCACAACCCACTCCAATATTGCCTGAAAAACTCCATGGACAGAGGAGCCTGCATGGGGTCACAAAGAGTCAGACATGACTGAGCGACAGAGCATGCACGAGAAGGGTGATAATCAACACAAGACATGGGCATTTTCCATTAGAATGGGTGCTCAGCCAATCAGAATGACTGTCAGCCATAAATGACAATGCATAACCCCAGTGTGTGCCAGCCTGATGTTATCTCTGATCATCAGTGCTTCTAGGCCTGAAAGTGGTTTGTGGCGATTTATAGGCATGCAGGTACTATATGAACTCAAATGTCACTCAGTGTTAGTTCTGTATGAGCCTCATGAGAAACTGGGCCGGGGGCAGTGGGGTGGGGTGGACAGAAACTAATGAACAATCTCACGTGGTCTTACCCCTGCCTTATGCATTACTAGAGGGTGCAATTATCTGATATGTATTTACTAACTGTATTTCAGATATGAAAACAAGGGAAAGGGCACTCTTGTTTTGGTTTTGATCATATTGACAGAGTACAGGGTAACAGAGGTAATGCTCACCAAATGCCCATCTTGTCCCTGTTTCCTAGCATCATTGCATTTAGGCTGGGGCCACGAGTAATTTTGACCAATGGACTGTGAACAGGGGTGACATGGGTCGCTTTTACACCAGGTGGTGGTTAAAAGCCAATGTGCTGCTTCCAGTTTTCTCTTGACATGGCAATTTATGAGACCATATTGTATGATTCTTAGAGAGAGAAGGCAAACCCAGTCTGCATGGAACTTGATGTGGAAGACAAACTTGTGTTAAACCAGTGAGATTGGCATAACACAGCAGAACTTTTCTTTTATGATATATTTGCAGCAGCTTTATTCTTTTTTTCTTAATATATGTATTTTATTGAAGTATACTTGACTTACAGTGTTTCAGGTGTACAATAAGGTGATTCAGTTATATATATACACATATATTATTATTATTATCATTAACTTTTAAATTGAAGGATAATCGCTTTACAGAATTTTGTTGTTTTCTGTCAAACCTCAACATGAATCAGCCATAGATATACATATGTCCCCTCCCTTTTAACCCTCCCTCCCATCTCCCACTCCACCTCACCCCTCGCCCCCTTCTCAACTAAGGGCTGTTGGCAAAGCTTTAATTCCCCAGCCTCTATCAGGCTCATTTTGTGGGCAAACTTGGCCAACTCTGTAGCATGTGACCCATGATATCCAGGAAAATGAGTAGCTTCCTGTTTTTCAGCTCCAGAGAACACGAGTATGTTATGACCCCCAAAGGAGGTAAACAAACACTCAGGATATCTAAGCTATAAGCTGGAGTAATAAGAGGGTAATAATATCTGAAACACACAGTTAAGGAAGTATAAACGTTAACTGCAAAAATTTCTGTAATGATTTTAACTGCAACTAAATATTTTTAAATAAACCTATGACATTTGGGTTATCTGTTTTTGTCTTGAATAGACATTGCAATTTGTGCTTTTCATGTTATTTGCTTAATATAAATTTTCAAATTTGCCAACATGAATTTTTCATAATATCACCTTCTTATCTTTTTAATAATTGTAACATCTATAGTACTATCACCTTTCTTATTCTTAATATGAGCAGTTGGTTTCTTTTCAGTATCTTATTTTACTTTTTCTTAATTATCCTGACTAGAGTTTATTATTTGGAGAAGGCAGTGGCACCCCACTCCAGTACTCTTGCCTGGAAAGTCCCATGGATGGAGGAGCCTGGTGGGCTGCAGTCCATCGGGTCGCTAGGAGTCGGACACGACTGAGCGACTTCACTTTCACTTTTCACTCTCATGCATTGGAGAAGGAAATGACAGCCCACTCCAGTGTTCTTGCCTGGATGAAGGCAGTGGCACCCCACTCCAGTACTCTTGCCTGGAAAGTCCCATGGATGGAGGAGCCTGATAGGCTGCAGTCCATGGGGTCGCTAGGAGTCGGACACGACTGAGCGACTTCACTTTCACTTTTCACTCTCATGCATTGGAGAAGGAAATGACAGCCCACTCCAGTGTTCTTGCCTGGAGAATCCCAGTGACGAGGGAGCCTGATGGACTGCTGTCTCTGGGGTTGCTCAGAGTCGGACATGACTGAAGCGACTTAGCAGCAGCAGCAGCAACAGCAGAATTTATTATAAATTTTATTGATCAGATCACAAGCAAATTTTGTTTCATATTTTTTAAATTTTGTATGGTATTCTTCTTTCCTAATACACTTATTAGGAAAACTTTTATTTATTATCTCCTATATTTTGAGTTTCAAATAGGCAAGTAGTTGAGTTTGTTTATTTGTCCCTATAGTGTGGTTATGATATTCAATTGAAATACGATTAGGTCCTTTTGATTCAGTGTTCTTTCAGTTTTTGAGTTACTTATTTCCTTTCCCATTTATAATAATTTATATTTAAAATTTATAGAAATTTAAAACTAAGCTTAACATTAATAGCTTTAAATACAAATGGCATATATATCGAACTAAAATTAGAGCTTTCAAATGTCAAAATTATATAAAAGCATACACTCAAGGAAGTGTTATTCTCTCTCCCTTATAACTTCTACTTCATTCTTCACTCAAGTTTTCCCATCACCTTGTCTTTTCACACTACTGTGAAAGTTCTATTTATAACTCAGAACATGATGGTTTTGACTCAAATGAACTTGAGGAAAATACAACAGTTGTTTACTAATTATTAATTTAACTCCTGCTCTTTTCACTGTTCTCTTAGCTTAACTCAGTTAGAATACTTTTATTTGTTATCCAAAAGCTGTGAACATAAAGACAAGGACTATTGTTTGGCACCACTTGAAACACACTCATTATAAAGGATTACTTATTAAGTGAAGAATGAGAAGAGATTCAATAATAATAATTAAATTATGCATATAAAATAGGGTTTGTCTTTTTTTTTTTAATTTTGTGTGCATGCTCACTCACTCAGTCATGTCTGACTCTCTTGTGACCCCATGGGTTGTAGCGGACCAGGCTCCTCTGTGCATGGAATTCCCCAGGCAATAATACTGGAGTGGGTTGCCATTTCCTCCTCAGGAAATCTTCCCAACACAGGGACAGAACCCGTGTCTTCTGCATCTCTTGCATTGGCAGGTGTATTCTTTACCCCTGAGCCACCTGGGAAGCCCATTTATTATTTCAACTACCCATTTTCTTAACAACTCTTTCTCCTTTCTTCTAGTTCACTCCTAAGTGAGCCAGCACTCTGGCGCATGCATAACAAACTTAACCAATACTTTTTCCATCTCAAAATCTTACTTCAATCAATTCCTTTTCCAAGATAGGCCATGTTTTAATTTCACATTCATTTGTCTCACTTCTCAGATCTCATTTTAACCTACCAAGACTTGTTCATTTCATATTTCTAAGAATCACATTGCAGTAAATTGACAGTTCTGTGGTGAGTGAACATCTAACCTATTATTGAATCATTTTAATTGTTGCAGTTAAAGCAGAAAATTGGGACGGTCCTCTGGGGGTATGGCAACTTACTCGAGTATTCTTGTCTGAAGAATCCCATGGACAGAGGAACCTGATGAGATATAGTCCATGGGGTCCCAAAGAGTCAGACATGCCTGAAGTGACTTACCACACAAACAGAATTAATAACCAATATCTGGCTTTAAATCATATTTGACAAGCTCTCATTTTCTTAGGTTAATACTTATTAAGTCCTCTCTCCCACATTTTACTCCTTCATTCAATTAGGGAATGGTTGCTATAGATATCTTATATAAGCAGAACAAATAAAGCATTACAGTAAAATGTGGTAAACTCAGCAAAGAGATGGATTCCTTGGCAGAGCTCTGAAAGATGGTAATAATACCTCTCAAGGAAAAATCAGTACACATGATGTTTGCAGCAGTGTCAAGCTCAGACTGATTCCACCCTTTTTCTTCACCTACATTTCCAGTTTTGTTTCAGAGTGGCTATTGTTGGCGATTTGAGATGAATGGGCAGAGAATCCTTTTATTAGGCTGTGAATGTGTGAGGGTCCACCTGGTCCTCTCTACAGCACAACTGCTAGGTCCAAGCAGGTTGAATTTGATAATTGTCTCAGTATGCTCGAAAGGCAGAGAAGGCAATGGCAACCCACTCCAGTACTCTTACCTGGAAAATCCCATGGACAGAGAAGCCTGGTAGGCTACAGTCCATGGGGTCGCAAAGAGTCGGACACGACTGGGCGACTTCACTTTCTTCACTTATGCTTGAAAGGCAAGAGCAGAAAAACTTGATCAAAGTTAGGAGAAATGACAGGGAAGCTTATCATTTGGTGGTTTGGGTGGTTCAAAAAGTCTGGAAAGTTTAGAAGTATTAGGCAACTTGGAAATTTTTGAATAGGTAGTGTTAACAACAACTGAAAACATTTAATACTTCTCTGATAATTTGTGGAACTTGATTGCCTCAGGGTTGATGTTGTTTGAAGATGGAACAATTTAATAGCTATTTTGAGGAATATGTCCATAATAAATTGTGGTTAGTTTAGAAGTACTTGATTAAAAATCCATCATATAGAAATGACTACTGAGAGGTCTCCCATTCCATTCATTCCATGGGGTCACTATCATTTTCATGGTGAACTGGGCTGGTGGAACCAGGTCCTGGCCTGGAGAGCATTTTAAATGCTCTCACTATAGAGTAAACATTTACTAAACAAACATTCTGTGCATATTCACACAGATTACGTCTTATCTGTGAAAAAAGAATAGTCTTGTGTGTTATTTGTTGTTCATTTCCTAAGCTGGGTCCAACTATATGTGACCCAAAGGACTACAGCACACCAGGCTTCCCTGTCCTTCTGACACATGGCAATGTAGGTTTACATGTTACTCTCTCCATACATCTCACCCTCTCCGCCCCTCTCCCATGTGCATAAGTCTATTCTCTATATCTGTTTCTTCATTGCTGCCCTGCAAATAAATTCTTTGGTACCATTTTTCTAGATTCTGTATATATGCATTAGTATATGAATTTATCTTTCTCTTTCTGACTTACTTCACTCCGTATAATAGGCTCTAGGTTCATCCACCTCGTTAAAACTGATTCAAATGTGTTCCTTTTTATGGCTGAGTATATTCCATTGTGTATATGTACCACAACTTCTTTATCTATTCATCTGACCTTGGACATCTAGGTTGCTTCCATGTTCTAACTATTGTAAACAGTGCTTATAGCAGCTTTATTCTTAACGGTCCCAAACTGTACACAACTCAAAGGTCTATAAAAAGACATGCTTAACTAATAGCTGAGCTGGTGAAGAATCTGCCTGCAGTGCAGGAGACCCTGGTTCAATTCCCAGGTCAGGAAGATCCCTGGAGAAGGAGCAGGCTACCCACTCCAGTATTCATGGGCTTCTCTGGTACCTCAGGATGGTAAAGAATCTGCCTGCAGGAAACCTAGGGGTTTGATCCCTGGGTTGGGAAGATCCTCTAGAGGAGGGCATGGCAACCCACTCCAGTATTCTTGCTTGGAGAATCCCCATGGACAGAGGAGCCTGGTGGGCTACAGTCCATGGGGTTGCAAAGAGTCAGACACAACTGAGCAACTAAGCACATGCACACACAACTAGTACCCAACAATGCTCATTCTGAGCAAAAGCAGCCAGATACAACATTTTATATCCTGTTTTATTTCTTTTATGTCAAATTACAGATTAGATAAAACTATGAAATAGTGACTGAGAGTATATCTGTGTGCTCCTGGTTTGGGGTGGGGGAAGTTCAGCACAGCATAACTTATCCTGGCGGTAAATGAGTCCCTTGTGGATACTGCATAATGAAAACCCAAAGTATGTTCTTTACTGGAAAGCTGTGAAGGCACAGATATTGAGGATTAAAGTGCCACTGATCTGTGTTATCCAGTAGCAAAACATTTTTAAAGCTTTCACCTGTGATAACTTGGGGAGGTGGCATGCAACATAGTACACCAGCAGTACTGGAGGAAGACACTATAAAGCAGAATATAAATCATGCCTATTGACTGCCACTGGCTAGTGCTACAAGAAACAGATAAACTCAGAAAAGAAATTGTAGGCAATTGGATGTGACTAGAGAGCATTGTAAAGTAAAATAAAGTTAAATAAATAAATAAATAAATAAATAAAAAGATAGCTGTACCACAAAAAATAAATAAATAAAATTAAATAATAGGAAAAAATTTTTTAAATAAAATCTAAAAAAAAAAAAAATTGGACAGAGGAGCCTGGTGGGCTACAGTCCATGGGGTTGCAAAGAGTCAGACACAACTGAGCAACTAAGCACATGCACACACAACTAGTACCCAACAATGCTCATTCTGAGCAAAAGCAGCCAGATACAACATTTTATATCCTGTTTTATTTCTTTTATGTCAAATTACAGATTAGATAAAACTATGAAATAGTGACTGAGAGTATATCTGTGTGCTCCTGGTTTGGGGTGGGGGAAGTTCAGCACAGCATAACTTATCCTGGTGGTAAATGAGTCCCTTGTGGATACTGCATAATGAAAACCCAAAGTATGTTCTTTACTGGAAAGCTGTGAAGGCACAGATATTGAGGATTAAAGTGCCACTGATCTGTGTTATCCAGTAGCAAAACATTTTTAAAGCTTTCACCTGTGATAACTTGGGGAGGTGGCATGCAACATAGTACACCAGCAGTACTGGAGGAAGACACTATAAAGCAGAATATAAATCATGCCTATTGACTGCCACTGGCTAGTGCTACAAGAAACAGATAAACTCAGAAAAGAAATTGTAGGCAATTGGATGTGACTAGAGAGCATTGTAAAGTAAAATAAAGTTAAATAAATAAATAAATAAATAAATAAAAAGATAGCTGTACCACAAAAAATAAATAAATAAAATTAAATAATAGGAAAAAATTTTTTAAATAAAATCTAAAAAAAAAAAAAAAGAAAAGAAATTGAGAATCTGATAGAACTAGAAAAGCCAGTTTTGTCTAGACCAACCCCAAGCTGTAAGACACAGGATTGAAGAGATTGGGATTGGCTTCCTCTTAGGCTTTAGGGTATAGAAAACTTCAGGAGAACTTTGCTTTTAAGCAAAAATGAAATGAAAAAAAAAAAAAAAACCTGGCCATTTACAGAATCATCAGTTTTCTTCTATCCATCCCACCAACCAAGGACACCAAAGTCTGTAGAGGGCAACTATCCTAGGAGGGGCAGGGCCATTGACAGAGCAAGGTAGCGGGGGGTGGCCAGCTGTATGTTCTTCCAGACTTGNAAAAAAAAAAAAAAAACCTGGCCATTTACAGAATCATCAGTTTTCTTCTATCCATCCCACCAACCAAGGACACCAAAGTCTGTAGAGGGCAACTATCCTAGGAGGGGCAGGGCCATTGACAGAGCAAGGTAGCGGGGGGTGGCCAGCTGTATGTTCTTCCAGACTTGCCTGTGCGTTTATATATTTTCAGCATTGGTGTCATATATTGAAGCAAGAAGAAATGAGCTAAAGGAATCTAAAGCCCTAGTGTGGGCTCGCACAGTAGTTCCCAAGAAACCAGGTAGTCCCAGACACAAGGGGAGTTGGCACTCACTGGCAAGCTTTATTTCCATCGCCCTCCACCAGAAAAGCAACTTGCTTTATAGAAAATCAGACTGAAAATTTTTGGTTAAAAACCATATCTCCTGCACTAACCAAGAGTGAAAAAATTATGCTGGGATCACCAACTCAGATCTCCTCACTCACCAGGCAAGTGCTGTAAAACATTCTGTCTTAAGTCACAGCCAACTATTTCCTCACAGTTAATCAATAAAGATCAACTTACTGATCTTTTAAGATAGAATCTTTCGCTTCAGTACGTGTTTTATCTACAATAAATATCTACAAATATCTAATCATGCCTGAACATAAGCACCTCTGTCTTAGCAATGGCTCTGAGCTTTTCAACAAATTTTAAAACTCTCAGGCATAGAAAGGTGTTATTCAAGGTTTGGGACTTGAGCACTTTAGTGACTTTGCTGCTGCTGCTGCTGCTAAGTCGCTTCAGTTGTGTCCGGCTCTGTGCGACCCCATAGGTGGCAGCCCACCAGAGCTCTATCATTAGGTGTCAAGAAAGCATGAAAACTTCGCAGATGAAATGCAAAGGAAACTAATGATGTCATTGATGGAACAATGCAAAGTTTAAAATCCTTTGCTAGTTAAGCTTCTCCAAGGCCTATTTCAGTTCAGGAACTTACTGAGAACCAGAATAGCAAGGTCATCACTGAACTACAATGCCATCCCCCAATTTTTCCTTCCCATTAAAAAAAATATTGTTTGTTTCTATGTACAAATTCATTTTTAGTATAGAAATTTTGAGAAAGACAGACAATGAAATAAAAACCATAATCCTATCAACCAAGTATAACCACTGTTAACAACTGAGTGTATATTCTTCCAGACTTGCCTGTGCATTTATATATTTTCAACATTGGTGTCATATCTTGTAGACTGTTTCACCTCAAATTTCTCTCTACACAACTCCCCATCTATCAACATCTTAACTTAGTCAGTTGCATTGCCTATACCATCTATGAGAATCTGGTCTAGTAGGCATCAAATACTGTCACACACAACCTAACCCAGAAAATCCAGTGGATGCAGTTATTGAATATCTAGATTTTAAAATTTATGCTTTAAATATATCTAAAGTCCAATTAAGGTACAGCTTTATACTAAGGTGTTTTACTTGTATATCACCAAGCGTTTAGTTATAGACTAGGGATTACAACTTCAAAACACAAAGAAAACATATATTTAGGAGTCTATATTTTTAGAGCCATTTAAAAAATAGGCCACCATAAGCTCTAGACTATTCTGAGCACAATGCTATGAGAGACTCCACTGTAAAATATTTAAGGAAAGTTAAAACAGCTTTATTGGCAAAAGGAATCTATACTTGATCCATTTAGAACTGAGCATTCTTTTTTTAAGTTTTTATTTTGTTCAAGCCTGAGACTCCAGGGAGAGGTAAACCACAGGGTATAGGGGAATCTGTCTCCATTTTTCCTGTGAAGATTAAACAGCATCCTTGATTCATAGTTTCTTCAACATAAAGTGATCAGTTAGCCCTGAGTCATGGTGACAGTGGCCCAGTCAGGCCCATAACTGTCAGTGGCCTGGGAGTGTTATTTGCTTGTTGTCTTTTAAATGTCTCCAGGCAGCAGTCATCGACCTAAAAGTCAGTGAGCAAGTGGCTGACCTTGATACTGATGGGCACTTCTGCCTCATTTATTTATGAAAATACAGAAAACAGATTCAAGATTTGCATTATAAGAGGGAATATCCTTTTTCAAAAGAGCGCCACAGTCTTCCTACCAAGAGAGATAGATCATGTCCCAATAATCATATATTTCCATTCATATATAATGAATTCCAGAAAATGTATTTGAAAGTCGAGCATCTGAGTTAAACTGTAGGCATATATAGAAGGTTCTGCTTCTTGAGAGCTCAGGACATTATAGAATTCATAACTGAGATGAAAAACACCATTTTTTCCAGGCTATGCTATGAAGACATATTGTTTAATACATTAAGAACAATAAACATTAGAGGTAATAAAAATTTGTTGTTCAGTCCCTAAGTGTCATCGTATCTGACTCTGTGACCCCATGGACTACAGCACTCCAGGCTTCCCTGTCCTTCACCATCTCCTAGAGTTTGCTCAAACTCATGGCCATTGAGTCAGTGATGACAGCCAACCATCTCATCATCTGTTGTCCCCTTCTCTTCCTGTTTTCAGTCTTTCCTAGCATCAGAGTCTTTTCCAATGGGTAGTTTTTCACATCAGGTGGCCAAAGTATTGGAGTTTCAGCTTCAGCATCAGTCCTTCCAATGAATATTCAAGGTTGATTTCCTTTAGGATTGACTGGTGAGATTTCCTTGCAGTCCAAGGGACTCTCAAGAGTCTCCTCCAGCACCACAGTTTGAAAACATCAGTTCTTCAGCACTCAGCCTTCTATATGGACCAACTCTCACATTTGTACAAGACTCCTAGAAAAACTGTAACTTTGACTAGATGGACCTTTGTTGGCAAAGTTATGTCCCTGCTTTTTAATACACTGCCTAGGTTTGTCATAACTTTACGTCCAAGGAGCAAATGTCTTTTAATTTCATGCCTGCAGTTACCATCTGCAGTGATTTTGGAGTCCAAGAAAATAAAATCTCTCACGGTTTCCATTTTTTCCTCATCCATTTGCCATGAAATAATGGGACTGTATGCCATGATCTTAGTTTTTTGAATGTTGAGCATTAAGCCAGCTTTTTCACCTTCATCAAGAAGTTCTTTAGTTCCTCTTCGCTGTCTGCAATTAGAGTGGTATCATCCGCATATCTGAGATTGTTGATATTTCTCTTGACAATCTTGATTCCAGCTTGTGCTTCATCCAGCCTGGCATTTCTCATGAAGTACTCGGCACATAGTTAAATAACCAGAGTGACAATAAACAGCCTTGACGTACTCCTTTCCCAGTTTTGAACTACTCCATTGTTCCTTGGACAGGAAGGAGATCCAGCCAGTCCATCCTAAAGGGAATCAGTCCTAAATGTTCTTTGGAAGGACTGATGCTGAAGCTGAAACTCCAATACTTCGGCCATCTAATGCAAAGAACTGACTCATTTGAAAAGACCCTGATGCTGGGAAAGATTGAAGGCAGGAGGAGAAGGGGATGACAGAGGATGAGATGGTCAGGTGGCATCACCAACTCAATGGACATGAGTTTGAGTAAGCTCTGGGAGTTGGTGATGAACAGGGAGGCCTGGCATACTGCAGTCCATGGGGTCACAAAGAGTTGGACACAACTAAGTGACTGAAATGAACTTAACTGAACTGATTGTTCCATGTCTGGTTCTAACCATGGTTTCTTGACTTGTATACAGGTTTCTCAGGAGGCAGGTAAGGTGGTCTGTTGAACAGGGAGGCCTGGCATACTGCAGTCCATGGGGTCACAAAGAGTTGGACACAACTAAGTGACTGAAATGAACTTAACTGAACTGATTGTTCCATGTCTGGTTCTAACCATGGTTTCTTGACTTGTATACAGGTTTCTCAGGAGGCAGGTAAGGTGGTCTGATAATACCATCTCTTTAAAAGTCTTCCACAGTTTGTTGTGACCCACACAGTCAAAGGCTTTAGCATAGTCAGTGAAGTGGAAGTAAATTTTTTCTGAAATTCCCTTGCTCTTTCTATGATCCAGCGGATGTTGGCAATTTGATCTCTGGTTCCTCTGCCTTATCTAAATTGAGCTTGTGCATCTGAAGGTTCTTGGTTCATATACTGTTGAAGCCTAACTTAAAGGATTTTGAGCATTACTTTGCTAGCATGTGAAATGAGTGCAATTGTATGGTAGTTTGAGCATTCTTTGGCATNGGCAGACAGAACCAGCATATCATGGCTTAACACTTGTTTGTCAACTGGAGTATGAAAACCCTGATCAGCAGAGTTCTGAAGATCCCACATAGGAGAGTAGGGAGACCATGTAATAGATGTGTGAGGTCACAGACTGCCTATATATCTTTGAGGAATAGTCACTGCTGATATCAGGATTAATCAAAGAGAAAGCATTACAGGCATTGTAGCATTTGTTAATACTTAAAACTTTTAAAATTAATTTTTATTGGAATATAGTTGCTTTACAATGTGTTCATTTCTACCCTACAGCAACATGAATCAGCCATATAAATATATATCTCTCCTTCCTTTTGGACTTCCTTCCCATTCAGGTCACCACAGTGCTTTAGGCAGAGTTCCCTATACTATTCAGTATGTTCTCATTAGTTATCAATTTTATGCACAGTATCAATGGTGTATATATATCAGTTAATATTTAAATTTAGAAAAATTTTTCACAAAACCTTGTACCCTTCCTTTCCCTAAAAGTGTGCACTTGGACTCTGCCCAGTTTAGAAGACTTGGGACAAGTAAAGGTGGGAGAGAAGCAGAATCCAAACCTATGAAAGAGATGAAAAATTCTGATCTTGGACAGGACTCCCTGACAAGTAGACAGAGATGAGAGCCAGAAAGAGCCTTCTGGGGCTTCAGGTTGGGGTATGGAAGAGGCACGTATGGGGCTTGACCACACACCTACCTTGTTGCCAGTATCTTCTAGTACTTACAAGAGCACACAATTGTATTTTGTGCTTCCCAGGTGACTTTGGTCTTAGTATTGGACATCTTCATTCTAGCCCAGGGACAAAAATAGTGTAAACAAACCCTTATTTTGGGAAAGGAAAATGTGCTATCCAAAATATGTCTCCCTTTAAAAAGGGAATTGGCTTTAATTAAAAGTAAATTAATTAAATCACTTTGCTGTAAGTGCTTTCTCTGTGCCGATAAGTGTATGGAAAGATTCAGAACATCTATAATGCTGGGACTAAATGAAGGTCTGATTTGCTCATAAGTTTGAGGTGAGAGCCTAAAGCAAAATTCAGTTTGACTTTGCTAGGTTCTGTGCTGTGGTGCCAGATAGTACTACTCTTAGTGATGGGCATGCATGGGGAAGGGTAGGCAAGGGGGAGAGAAAGGAAGGGTGTGCCTTAGACTGTATGTCTCACCTGTAGAGCTATCATCCAGGTAGGCTCTCTGAGCCCCAACTGGGAACAGTGTGGTACAGGCCTGTTTTTCTTCTCTTTATAGTTGCTTTCCAACATTAAATCTCCTTCTGTTTAAGGCCTACCAGATGCCTGGAGTAGCTCCAGTTCTTGATTCTATAGAGTTATCTGGGGGTCCCATTAGCTGAATCGGTCTCAGATGGGTCGCCAGGTAAGCTGATCCCTCCTGCTGATGAGAGAAAATATCTTTAAAGATTGACCACCAGAGTGGCACTGACAGGCTGATTTGGGGGTGTTCTCCATTCATGCTGGAGACAGGATAATTTCAGGGCTCTGGTGACCCATGGGCCCAAGCCATCCATGTGAGCCACACTGGTCAGATCTTGCCTACTTGTGCTCTGACCACAGAGTTGCTTCCAGTCTCCAAACCTGAAGGCAGTGGGTGTGGCAGCCTTTACCCTGTGCCCCTTTCTGAGAATGGTTGTGCAGATGAGAGTAGTAGCAGTGTCATGAGAGGTAGGGTGTTTCTTGATGTATTTCGATAGAGCCTATACATTTGTGGGGGGTTGGAAGAGGGTTGCAATGCAGATGACTTACAGACTGGGGCAAGAAGCTGAGGTTCTAGAGAATCTTGCTAATGATAGATCAGGACTAGAAGACAAAGGTCTGGAGAGATGGAGATGGCTGTGACATTGCATTAGAGACGGAAATGCATAGGCCACGTGATGATGACATTTGGGATGATGGCAAAAGCCAGGGCTGGCGTGCTATACAGGAGGTCCTTATTAGTAATCTATTTTATGTATAGTAGCGAATTCACTTTCACCTTTCACTTTCCTGCATTGGAGAAGGAAATGGCAACCCACTCCAGTGTTCTTGCCTGGAGAATCCCAGGGACGGGGGAGCCTGGCGGGCTGCCGTCTATGGGGTCGCACAGAGTCGGACACGACTGAAGCGACTTAGCAGCAGCAGCAGCAGCAGCGTGTATATATGTCAACTTTTAAATGACATGGTTTTGCTGACTGTGTCGCTCTGCAGGGTTGGTATGAGAGTTTGATGGCTGAAAACCACATGGCATCTGCTAAACAGACCACACGACATTGCGCGTTCATCCGCAGATGAGGCGTATTTGTGAAGTCACATGATTCCTTTATTGTCTATTTAATCTGAGCTGTGAGGGGCGGAAGGCTGCAGAATGAGTAGATCCGAGGAATGAGATTTGCCATTGTATTGCATGAGTGTTCTTTGGAAAAACAGCTTCTAAATCAGTGGATGCTTTCACGGAACCCTGGCTCAGGTTCCTGCAGCACTGGCGGCCTTCCTGCTGTGATCTCCCGGTCATGGTGCTACAGTTGTGCAGGCTTGAATGTCTGGGCTATACGGCTTGATTTTTTTTTTTTTTAATTTTATTTTATTTTACTTTACAGTACTCTACTGGTTTTGGCATACATTGACATGAATCCGCCATGGGTGTACACGAACTCCCAGACATGAACCCCCCTCTCTCCTCCCACCCCCCATCATCCCTCCGGATCATCCCCATACACCAGCCCCAAGCATCCTGCATCCTGCATCGAACACAGACTGGTGATTCATTTCCTACATGATAGTACACATATTAGATGTGTATAAGAGACAGGTAATGTCTCTGCTTTTCAATTGGCTGTCTAGGTTGGTTATAACTTTCCTTCCAAGGAGTGGAGAAGGAAATGGCAACCTAATCCATTGTTCTTGCTTAAAGAATCCCATGGACAGAGGAGCCTGGTGGCCTATAGTCCACGGTGTTGCAAACAGCTGGACACGACTGAGCGACTTTAATTTCACTTTCCAAGGTGTAAGCGTCTTTTAATTTCATGGCTGCAATCACCATCAGCAGTGATATTGGAGCCCAGAAAAATAAAGTCTGAAACAGTTACCAATGTTTCCCCATTTATTTGCCATGAAGTGATGGGACCAGATGCCATGATCTTAGTTTTCTGAAAGCTGAGCTTTAAGCCAAGTTATTCACTCTTCTCTTTCACTTTCCTCAAGAGGCTCTTTAGTTCTTCTTCACTTTCTGCCACAAGGGTGGTATCATCTGCATATCTGATGTTATTGATAATTCTCCTGGCAATCTTGATTCCACCTTGTGCTTCCTCCAGCCCAGCTTTTCTCATGATGTACTTGCATAGAAGTTAAATAAGTAGGGTGACAATATACAGCCTTGATGTCCTCCTTTTTCTATTTGGAANAGAACAAAGCTAGAGGTATAATCTTCCCAGAGTTCAGACTATGCCACAAAGCTACAATAATCAAAAGAGTGTCATCCTGGCAGAAAATAGTCATGACAAAACGACGGAACAGAATAGAGAGCCTAGAAATAAACCCACTCACCGATGGTCAATTAATCTACAACAAAGGAAGCAAAAATATGTGATAGAGAAAAAAAAACAAGTGCTGGGAAACTAGACAGCCACACGTCAAAGCATGAGATTAGAACATTCCCTTGTACCACAATAAATAAATAAATAAACAAACTCAAAATGGCTTAAAGACCTAAATGGAAGACATGAAACCATAAAATTCTGGAAGAGAACATAGCTGAACATTTTTAGACATAAACTGTGGATATATTCTCTTGGATTAGTCTCCCAAGGCAAAAGAAGCCAAAGCAAAACTAAACAAGTGGGATTTAATTAAATTTAAAAGCCTTTGCATAGCAAAGGAAACCATCGACAAAGCGGAAAGACAATTTACAGAATGGGAGAAAATAAGTGGAAATTATGCGACTGACAAGGGGTTAATATCCAAAATATACAAACAGCTCATAAAACTCAATAGCAAAAAAAACAAACAATTCGATTTAAAAAGGGGGTGAGGAATGGGCAGGAAACTTGAACAGACATTTATTTGCCCAAAGAAGACATATAGATGGCTAACAGGAACATGAAAAGATGTTCAACACCACTAATTATGAGAGAAATGCACATCAAAACTGCAGTGAGGAATCACCTCACCAGTCACAATGGCTATCATAACAAAGTCTATAAACAATATGTTGGAGAGGATGTAAAGGGAACACTTGTACACTCTTGGCGGGAATGTAAACTGGTCCAACCACTATGAAAAACAGTTTAGAGCTTAAACAACTAAATACAGAACTATCATGTGATCCAGCAATTCCACTCCAGATTATTATATTCAGAAAAAAAAAAGAGTAATTTGAAAAGATACAGACACCTCAGTGTTCACTGAAGCACTATTTACAATAGGCAAGACATGGAGGCAACCCAAGTTCCCATCAACAGATGATTAGATTCAGAAGATATGATATGTGTATATATATGTGAATATTACTCAGCCACAAATGAGAATGAAATACTACCATTTGCCGCAATGTGGACGGACCTAGAGAATATTATGCTTAGTGAAATAAGTCAGAGAAAGACAAATACTATGTAATATCACTTATATGTGGAATCTAAAAAATAAAGCAAATGAATGTACATAAACAGACTCGCAGAAATAAAATACAAACTTATGGTTACCAAAGGAGAAAGGGGAGGGGGGAGGGATAAATTAGCAGCATGGGACTCACTACTATATATTAGATATATGAGCAACAAGGATACACTGTGTAGCACAGAGAATTATATCCATTATCTTCTAATAACCTGTAATGAAGCATAATCTGCAAAAATATTAAATCACTATGCTGTACACCTGAAATTATCACCACATTGTAAATCAACTATATTTCAATTTTTTTTTAAATTGCCATTCAAATATGAAGACCTCTGGGAATATATCACTCATTTCTTCCTTTTGTAATGAAAAGATACCAAACAGGGCCACTAGGGATGATTAAGGCTAATATACTTATGAAAGGGATGGTGTTGAGGCACATAAGGATTATTGGTGAACACTGAAATACGTGAAGCATAAAATTAATTTTTAAATAACTGTGGTTATAAAACATAATGTAAAAGTTACAATTCTCAAAAGAAAATCTACACAATATAAGATAATAACACATTATTGATTTGGTATCTTTAACAGATACCAACTTAATAGTGGTTTAAATAAGATAGAGGTTTATGGACTCCCCTGATAGTCCAGTGGTTGGGAACCCACCTGCCAGTGAAGGGGACACAGGCTTGATCCCTGGTCCGGGAAGATTCCACATGCCTCTGAGCAAATAAGCCTGTGCACAGTTACTGAGACTGTGCTCTGGAGCCTGGGAGCCACAGCTGCTGTCGCCTGTGTGCTCTAGAGCCTACACTCTGCAACTAGAGAAAGCCCCTGCACAGCAACAAAGACCCAGCACAACCAGAAATACAGACAGAGGTTTGTTTCTCCCTCTTATAGCAGCCTGAATGCAAACAGCTCAAGGCTGGTCTGGAGCTCCCTGGCATCAGGAACCCAGGCTTTTTGCCCTCATGGTACTCCCCCTGCCCTGCAGGAGGCCCTCTTAGTCTTGGTTGAATACGGCTTCCCACCCTGTCCACTGTCTGTATTCTAGCAGCGGAAAAGGTCAAAAGAAGGCGGTGGGACAGAGGTCGTACTCGTATCATCTCACATCCAATCCGTTGGCCACCTAGCAGCCAGGGAGGCTGAGAAAACTTGTCTTTAGCTGTGCGGTACATGTCTACCTAAGACTTCTATTCTTATGGATAAAGTGGAGAAAACATCCACAGGGGAAGGTTGATGCCATCAGCGTTTGCCATCCTACTTCCAGAGTTCCTGTGAGGATGAAATGCAGTGTCAGGACACATGCTACATCTATACCCGCAAAACCGTGAGCATCCAGTGATTATTAGGTATAATTTTTAAATTAAAATAATCCTATTATTTTCTTATAAAAACGTTGGCTTAACGTATTCAAATAATATGAAAGAACACAGAAAGCCTAAATGTCCCTCCAAACTCCTTTAGTGTTGACCAATGCTAATATTATGTCTCTATCTGATGATTCGTCAAGTGTTTGTAGTTACTTTTATAAACATTTCAATGCTTAAAAAGGATGCATATTCTCTATGTACAGGGTAAACTATTGATGTTTATTTCAACAACATTAGTCATGTTTTACTTTTTTGTGTTATTTGGTATGAAAACATCTGTGAGAGTTATACTTTGGGGTGGAGCTTCCCTGGTGACTCAGAGGGTAAAGAATCTTGCATGCAGTGCAGGAGACCTGAGTTTGATCCCTGGGTCAGGAAGGTCCCCTAGAGAAGGGCATGACAGCCTCCTCCAGCATTCTTGCCTGGAGACTCCCATGGACAGAGGAGCCTGGCAGGCTGCTGTCCATGGGGTGGCAAAAGGTCAGGCACCACTGAAGTGACTGTATCACACATGCATCCTTTGGGGTAGTTATCCTTCCCCTTGGTTTTGAATGTCTGATGGTAATATCACAACCCTTCCTTCCTTTCTGCTTCCACTTCTCCGGAAACTCAAGTTGATACAAAAATTTGACCCAACTTTAACGGGTTAATTTTTTTTTAAGTTTAATTTTTTTTTAAGGGCTCAATTTTCTTCTTCCTTTTCCTCTTAACAACTGAAGTATAGCTTACAGCCACCTGCTTTGTACTTAGTAATCTTAGGTTCTATAAGAATCTGAGATCTTGTAAATACTACATATCCTATCTGAATCCACTTTCCCTGTATTGAAAAAGATTGTGCCTCAACTCCATGGAGTTTGAGCTTTCACTCTATTTCAAGTGGAGCTATCAATTCACAGCTAATGTGCAGATCAAAGGAAGTTTAAAGGCTCCTTTTCACTCCCTTGAGAATGTCACATATACCTTAGTATGTGTACACATTTTGTGCTTATATACCTTCGTACTTGTACACGTCTATAAAGAACCAGCCACTGTAGAGTTAGCATCTGTGGTTACCAAGAGGCAAGCTGGAGATTTCCAAATTTATTTTCGTTCCTTTGAATTCCTCTTATTAAGAGGGAACTTTGAAGAAAAAGTAAATCCTTTCTTATTTGCATATTTTTTTCTTTCTAAAAAAAGTAATAATGTGCCAGGACTCAGTTGAGGGTACCCATCACATGCCAAGCACTTTACATACGTCATCTTTACTCCTATTCACAGCCAACCGCCCTGCCACCTGAGTGTGACTTGCCATGCACAGGTCAAATCACTGTAGCTCAGAAGGTGAAGTAACAAGTAGTTACACGTGTAAACTAGTTGTGGTTGGAAGGAGCTGGGGTTTGAAACAGTTTTGTTTGACTTCAAAATATCTGCTTATTCCACTGCTCCAAAAGCTGGACTTCTGGGGGAAGCAGGAAATTCTTTGCTTTTCAATGTGTTGAGTAAAGTTTCCTCTTTTTTTCTCTTTGGGTGCTCTTTACTGAAGTCCAGTGAGAACAAACTCCATATGCAGCCACAGAGATGCAAGGCTGAAGCCGTGGAAGAACCTGTTTAATTTACAGTTCAGCAGGCAAATACAATTTCCTTACACAAACCCTCCAAGAGAGTTGACGGAATCAAGCCTGTTGTTATTTTAGTGCCATAATTCCAAAACATACCTCAGTGATTTAACAAAGAACACTGATACCAAATACTGCTCTGCATCTACTGCAAATGCCACGCAAAGTTTTGTTGTTGTTTGGAGTACATCAGCACTGTAGCAAAACATTACTCCTCGTTTCAGAAAAGCTAACTGCATTTAGAATGGCAAAATAGGTAAAAACTTAAGTTACTTGGATGCTTTCTCTCCATTCAACCAACTAAAATTCTTAATATGTAACTTTGGAAAAAAAAATTGTCCTTCTTAACTGCAGATAAGATATATGTGTGCAGTTTTCCTGGATTATATCCATAGGCTTCAAGGTGTTTTAACATCATTGGCCAAAAGGACCCAGGAATGGTTCGGAGGAAAGGTTTGGATCAAACACCAGTTCAGAGCTAGTGGTGTGATGCATTATACCTGTAGTTCTTTCCACAGACATGCCCTTCTCCAGAATCACTGATTCAAAATATTGAGGAGCAGAGTCCTGGGCATGTGTGTAAAACGATCACAGGTGATTCTGATGTGCATCCTTGGTTCAGAACCCTTGGGCTGGAGCCTGCCTTCCTGGGATGGTACACTGAGAAGCTTTAACAAAATATTTCCTTGAGATGCTGGCTTCCACTGGGAACAATTCTTCTTCCCTCCCCGTTTTTTCTCGCTCTAGGGGGAAAAAGAAAAGAATCATATAATGAAATAAACGTGGGCAGATGTTCAAATATAGGAGTATCATCTCATTCTTTAGACATACACTTTCGTTACCTGTTGTTGTTGGCAAATAACAGATAACCTAACTCTAATGGTCCATACTGAAATTAGATTGATTATGTGCTTTGCAGTCAAAGATGGAGAAGTTCTATACAGTCAGTAAAAAGACCTGGACCTGCCTGTGGCTCAGGTCAGGAGCTCCTCATTGCAAACTTCAGGCTTACCTTGAAGAAAGTAGAGAAAACCACTAGACCATTCAGGAACGACCTAAATCGAATTGCTTATGCTTATACAGTGGAGGTGACAAACAGATTCAAGGGATTAGGTTTGGTAGACAGAGTGCCTGAAGAACTGTGGACAGAGGTTCATAATACTGTACGGGAGGCAGTGACCAAAACCACTGCAAAGAAAAAGAAATGCAAGAAGGCAAAGTGGTTGTCTGAGGAGGCCTTACAAATATCTGAGAAAAGAAATGAAAGGTAAGGGAGAAAGAGAAAGATAGACCCAACTGAATTCAGAGTTCCAGAGAATAGCAAGGAGAGATAAGAAAAACTTTTTAAATGAACAATGTGAAGAAAGAGAGAAAAATAGTAGAGTGGGAAAGACTAGAAATCTCTTCAAGAAAAGTGAAGATGTCAGGGGAATCTTTGATGCAAAGATGGGCATAAGAAAGGACAGAAATGGTAAGGACCTAACAGAAGCAGAAGAGATCAGAAGAAGTGGCAAGATTATGACCCAGCAATCCCACTGCTGGGCATACACACCAAGGAAACCAGAACTGAAAGAGACACATGTACCCCAATGTTCATCGCAGCACTGTTTATAATAGCCAAGACATGGAAACAACCTAGATGTCCATCAGCAGATGAATGGATAAGAAAGCTGTGGTACATATACACAATGGAGTATTACTCAGCCATTAAAAAGAACACATTTGAATCCGTTCTAATGAGGTGGATGAAACTGGAGCCTATTATACAGAGTGAAGTAAGCCAGAAAGAAAAACACCAATACAGTATACTAACGCATATATATGGAATTTAGAAAGATGGTAATGATAACCCTGTATGCGAGACAGCAAAAGAGACACAGATGTATAGAAC
>SJYX01016915.1:204036-247168 GCA_006410675.1 Oreotragus oreotragus
GTAGGAATAATGCTGAAACTGAAACTCCAGTACTTTGGCCACCTGATGCGAAGAGTTGACTCATTGGAAAAGACTCTGATGCTGGGAGGGATTGGGGGCAGGAGGAGAAGGGGACGACCGAGGATGAGATGGCTGGATGGCATCACGGACTCGATGGACGTGAGTCTGAGTGAACTCCGGGAGTTGGTGATGGACAGGGAGGCCTGACGTGCTACGATTCATGGGGTCGAACACTACTGAGCGACTGAACTGAACTGAACTGACTGCCTCAATGCTAAATATTTAAATGCTACCTTGATACAAATTTAAAATAACTCTTTTTGGAAAACAATTTGACAGTGCTTTACAAAAGTTACAAAATATTTGTGACTTCTATGTACCCATCCTTTTCCTGGGATTTATTTAAAAGTGAAATGGAGAAAGCATTGTGCATAATGATGTTCATTAAAGACTGGTTTAGAATAACAAAAATGGAAACTACATACATTCCAACTACGTGCATGGCTAAAACAATTACAGTGAAGAACTCTGTGAGGGAAACATTATGTAACTATTAGTAGCTCCTTTTGTTTGGAACACTTACCCACCCTCTCTGCCTTACTTTTCTGCCAGCTAACTCCCACTTAGCCGTCAAGACTCAGGGTACCCACCCCTGCGCTTGGGTGCCCCTCCTCCTTTGTGCTTATGTAACACCTGGGCACACCTCTATCGAAGCATTTACAGCCCACTGCGGCGTGGCCCACTGACTTTGCTGGTCTCTTCCACTGGTTTGCAACCCACTTAGGCGGAGCCCGTCTTTGTGCAAAAAGTTTAAAATCAGAAAGGGTGGAGACAAGAAATAGTTTTTCTAATCCACAAAACCCAGGCTTCAGTTGATTCAGAGCTGCCTCACACACAGCCAGCCCCATGGGCACCTATCACCTCTTAAGTCTCCTGTGGAAGGTGAGAAATGTGCCTAAAATCCTGGCAGTGAGGTATCTCGGGGCGGGGCGGCGGGGGGCAGATTAGGAAGGGGGCCTGAGGAGCACTCCTGCAGACGTCCAGGAACCAGTCACACTCTCCCATTTCCCTGGTGGCTCAGGCGGTGAAGAATCTGCCCGCAGTGCGGGAGACCCGGGTTCGATCCCCGGGCTGGGAAGATTCCCTGGACACAGTCCGTTTCCCGGAGTGTCTGAAGTTCCCTCACAAACAGGGACCGAGAAGGCTCCGTGGAGTCCGGCCGACATGGAGCGGCCACGCGCCCCCTCCCCGCCGCCGGCAGCGCCTCAACGAGCGAGTCAGCGAGGGGGGGCCGCTGCCCTCCGCGGTTCGCTCCTACTCCGCGCCGGGAGGCTCCGAGCCGAGCTTCTTTCGCCCGCCCGACTTCGGAGCGGAGCGCCCGGGAGGGACGAGAACCGGCGAATCCTCGCGGGCGCCGGGCGCTCGCGGGCCGCGCCCGCGGCTCACGTTGGCTGCGGAGCGCCTGCCGGCTGCGCCCGGGCGGGCGGCGCCGGGGGCGCTGAGGGGAGCGGGTCACGTGACACGAGTCTGACCTACTTTTCCCGCCGCCCGCGCAGGCGCACTTGCGCTCTGCGCGCCCCGGCAGCTTCACGTGGACTCGCACGTGCCGCTCCTCCGGGCTGCGGGCGGGACGCGCGGGCCGGGCCCAGAGCGCGCGAGGGGGCGGGGCCGTGCGGCCCAGCTCTGGGCGAGCTGGGGATTCCTTGGCCACCCCCCCACGGCCCAGAGAGCTGCTGAGGTGCCCCCGGGGGCTGCCCCAGAACATCGAATTTAGCATTTGTGAATTCAGAAATGAAAACAAAGTTACTGTACACGAGCCCTTTGAATCAGCAGTTCCGCGGCTTAGAATGCATCCTGCAGATGCGCTCTCAGTTCTGTGCAATGCCTCCCGAGAAGGATAATCATGACATCACTGTGTGACATCCGCAAACGGTGGGAAACGCTCTAAAGTCACATTCAGGGAAAGAAACTGCGTTTAGGCAATGTTTGGAATTCTCTGCAGTGTTTAAAAAGAAATGGACAACCCTATAGACGCTGATACGGAGAGACCTCCAGGTTATATTATGGAATCTAAAAAAATAAAATGGAGCACAGCAGTTTGTATGGGATGCTACTGGAGCCTATAGAAACAGGCTCTGGAAATACACGAAAGAAATGCAAAGGAAGGTATATCGGATGATTGAGGGGTCCCGGGAAGAAGAGAGACTGACTCGACCCTAACTTTGGTAACTTCGACGTTGTATCTTGTGTGATTAATTTATTTTTAAAAATTAAAATTGAAAAGAGTTATTTAGCACTTATTTTGTGCTATGCACCAGGTTTTCTATAAATCATTTCCTTCTAGAAATTTGTCATATGCAGTATCTGCTGCACTTTTAATCCCGATCAGCTTGTGTTTTAATGTTTCAAGCTTTCTGGAATCTCTGTTGAGAAAAAAATTAAATGCCCAAGATAACCGTCCCCCCGCCCCCCAACAAGACTGCTACACCTTTAAGATCCTCTCCATGTTTTATGTCTTAAGGGAAGAAATCTTGACACAGAAACTGTCAGCAACAAATATTTGCATGGTAAAACCCATGGAGCAGTTTTGCATCTGTGATTAACCTTTACCCTCCCAATTACTCTGTGAGTTTGTGATGAACTGTTATTGTCTTTATAGGTTATATTGGGTTGCAAGTAACAGGAAATCCAGCTCTAAGTGGATTGAGATGACCTTGAACAGATAGCTCATTTTACTCAAGTCCAGGACAGGATGGACTTCAGGGACAGTTTGATTCAACAGCTAAACAATATCACCAGTAACTAGTTTCTTTCCATCTGTCCGCCATGCTTTGCATGATGTCAGTTTCATCTAAAGCTTTGGGAAGGTCTCGCTTAGTGAAAATTCGTCTTTTTCAGAGTCGGCAAGCAAACACCTTTCCCTTACACATTGATCTGAGTTGGGACAAGTGCCCACATCTGAACCAACAACTGTAGCTGGAGACAGGATTCTTTTCATTCATTTGGCTTAGTCCATTATCCCCCTGCTTTGAGGGGAGCTAGAGAAAACAAGCAAACATACTGCATGTGGATCTTGAGACAAACACAGTGCCCCCACATCATTTTTATTACTACTATTGTTATTATTGTCCCCCTTTTCAGGTGTGGGTTGGATGGTAGATCTTCAGTTCAGTTCAGTTCAGTCGTTCAGTCGTGTCCAACTCTTTGCCACCCCATGAATCGCAGCATGCCAGACCTGCCTGTCCATCACCAACTCCCGGAGTTCACTCAAACTCACGTCCATTGAGTCGGTGATGCCATCCAGCCATCTCAGCCTCTGTCGTCCCCTTTTCCTCCTGCCTCCAATCCCTCCCAGCATCAGAGTCTTTTCCAATGAGCCAACTCTTCACCTGAGGTGGCCAAAGTACTGGAGTTTCAGCTTTAGCATCATTCCTTCCAAAGAACATCCAGGGCTGATCTCCTTTAGAATGGACTGTTTGGATCTCCTTGCAGTCCAAGGGACTCTCAAGAGTCTTCTCCAACACCACAGTTCAAAACATCAATTCTTCGGCGCTCAGCTTTCTTCACAGTCCAACTCTCAGATCCATACATGACCACTGGAAAAACCATAGTCTTAATTAGACGGACCTTTGTTGGCAAAGTAATGTCTCTGCTTTTGAATATGCTATCTAGGTTGGTCATAACTTTCCTTCCAAGGAGTAAGCGTCTGTTAATTTCATGGCTGCAGTCACCATCTTGGTTTATCCCAAATGATGCAGCCAGAGAATCTGCAATTTTCCCCATGATGTACATCTTCCCAGTGAGGGTGTGCTCCATCAGAGAAAATCTGTCTCCACTATACAAAAACAAAGTTATGGTGAGAGATTAAGTGATGTCATTTTGGCAGAACCATATAAGGGAAGTATACAAATACCATAGGATTTCCCAGGTAGCTCAGTGGTAAAGAATCTGCCTGCCAATGCAGGAGACACAGGAGACCTGGGTCAGGAAGATCCCCTGGAGAAAGGAATGACAACCCACCCCAGGATTCTTGCAGGGGAAATCCCATGGAAAGGGGAGGCTGGCAAAGAGTCGGACATGACTCAGCAACTAAGCACACACATACACACACCACACGTATGTGCTATTTCTTCATCCACACATACAAGAAATATTAGACTACTACTATATATGGAAACACAGGGGCTCTTGTAGACAAATGGAGGACATTCATTACCCCTAAACTCAAAGGAAATGTAGTTACGTTAGGCAAACCAGACACTTGGAAACTATTAAAATAATGATGAGATGGCATGCAATTAAGTGCATAAATGGATGATAATGCAGTGTGGCAGAGAGAGAGACCATGTAGGCAGAGCTTAGTTGAAAGAGTTAAGAAACAGAAGAGGGCCTTGAAGGATTGCTTAGGTTAGGTCAAATAAACAGAGGACGAGGGAAGAGCTATATAGACAGTTGAACGCCATGTGAGCAAAGGAGTACAAATGAATCCAGTGTTCTCAGGATTAGTGACCAGACTTATTGGCACAGGGGAGGGTTGCATTGGAGAGGAGTGAGAGGTGATGGTGTGTAAGAAACGAGGTGTCCCAGGTGTATAGCCCTTGTGGATATAGATGCACAGTAATTATTAAAATTGCCCTGGCTCCTGATCCCTCCCGCTCATCCTGTCCAAGTCTCATCCAGAGAGTACCCAAGGGTGTTTCACGTGTGCTCAGTGACAGGCCAGCTGATTACAGTCACCCCACAGCAGGTCCATGCACTTCCTATGCCCAGCCCCGCCCCCACCCCATCATCCTCTCCTAGGAAGCAGGATGAAAGATATCTCACCATCACTTTGCTGGGTATAAGGGAAGGAGAGGGAGGGGTCAGGAATGATTCCAATTGTATCCTCTGTGTTTATGCCATGCTATATCATCACCATGTATGTATGCCCTGAAAACAGAAAACTGCAGAGATCCTGAGAAATGGTCAATAAAGGTTTCTGCCCAGTGCTATGATGCTATGGAAAGCCAGGAGAAAGAACCAGATGTCTGATATGTGGGAATTGGGAGACATTTGGGGTGTGACAAAGTCATCCATTCTTCCAGTATAGAGAGCTTAAAGATTGGACAGTAGGTTTGAGCATATTTGCATAAGGAGCTAAGGGCTTTTGAAAGGGCTGGAAATTCCCTTTTACTTTCTGTTTTGATGTTTAACATGTTTGAAAATTTCTGATGATTTAGATGGTACTGACTGAAACCAGTAGGTGAAAAAGGGTACCAAAATATCACAGTGATGGAGCGGTGACTTGGCTGGGGACAGGGCATTTGCCAAACTGGGGATGAAGCATGTATTTGAGGCTGAACCAACTTTTCACCGAGTTAATGTTAGCAAGGAATGACCACAACATTGGGAGCTCATAGTTGAGCAAAATGCTGGAAGGAGGAACCTTATTTTCCCTTCTCCCATATTTCCCCAGAAATATCTCCCCCCATGTCCTGGCCCTGAGAAATGCTGTGGCAGAAAAAGCCACTGGCAAAAAACCTTTTTGAATTTTCAGTAAGCCACGGCCTCCTTTGGAGATGCACTTGCCATGCAATAGCTTGTGTTGTGTTAATCGAGTTCCCGGTGTTGGACTAGAGTGAGTCACAGAAGCAAACAAACCCAGACCCTAGTGGCTAAAAGAGTGAAGACATTGCTATAGAGCCATTACAAGCTGGCAGGAATTCTGTTCCATCTCATCACTGTTCTCAGATGAGGACGGGGACAGAAGGAGCAGCCTTCATCTGCAACATTGCTGGTCTTCTGGCAGGTTCTGCAGCAGCAATTAAAACTCCATTGTGGAGGCGAGCACGTGTTGCTTCCATTTACAACCCAGTGGCCAGAACTAGTCACGTGGCCTTACCCAACCATAGGCGGCTGAGTGAGTCCACTTCTCGCTGGTGCTGGGAAGACCAGGAAGCCTGTACACCTGTGAGCATTGCGTCCTTGACATGCTTTGCCTCTAGCTGGCTTCCCAAATTCAGAGTCCAGTGTGTGCGAAGTTGCTTCAGTTGTGTCCGACTCTTTGTGACCCCATGACCTGTATCCCTCCAGGTTCCTCTGTCCATGGGATTCTCCAGGTAAGAATACTGGAGTGGGTTGTCATTTCCTGCTCCAGGGGATCTTCCCCACTAAGGGATTGAACCTGCATCTCTTACGTCTACTGCATTGGCAGGCAGTCTTTTTACCATTAGCACCACTTGGAAAGCCCCACTGGACAAACTGAAATACTGGAAATGATATTGATGGTGGGAATAATAATAAAGAATATTTATTGAGTGAGTGCTATTCTGTTAGAATTGAGCTGGACACTAGTGTAAACACTTTTCCTGTAATAACTTCTTTAATTCTCCCAATAACCTGGAATCACAGAAAGAAGCAATTGCATGGCAGGGAGAGTCTCTCAACAGTAAGTGGAACTTAGAGTCACAGATTTTATTATTAGCAGAAAAATGAAATTATTTTACAAACCTGGTCTACGAAGTGGGATATATAGATTTCACATCAGTTCAGTTCAATCACTCAGTCATGTCTGACTCTTTGCAACCCCATGTACTGCAACAGGCCAGGCTTCCCTGTTCATCACCAACTCTTGGAGCTTACTCAAACTCATGTCCATTGAGTCGGTGATGCCATCCAACCATCTTATCCTCTGTCATCCCCTTCTCCCGCCTTCAATCTTTCCCAGCATCAGGATCTTTTCCAGTGAGTCAGTTCATCGCATCAGGTGGCCGAAGTATTGGAGCTTCAGCTTCAGCACCAGTCCTTCCAATGAATATTCAGGACTTATTTCCTTTAGGATGGACTGGTTTGTTCTCCTTGCAGTCCAAGGGACTCTCAAGAGTCTTCTCCAACAACACAGTTCAAAGGCATCAATTCTTCGGTGCTCAGCTTTCTTTATAGTCCAGCTCTCACATCCATATGTGACTACTGGAAAAACCATAGCTTTGACTAGATGAATCTTTGTTGGTAAAGTAATGTCTCTGCTTTTTTTTAAAATTAATTAACTTATTTTAATTGGAGGCTAATTACTTTATGATATTGTAGTGGCTTTCATCATACACCAACATGAATCAGCCATAGATGTACATGTGTTCCCCATCCTGAACCTCCCCTCCCACCTCCCTCCCCATCTCATCCCTCTGAGTCATCCCAGTGCACTGGCCCTGATCGCCTTGTCTCATGCATCGAATCCGGACTGGTCCTTTATTTCATATATGGTAAGATACATGTTTCAATGCTATCCTCTCAAATCATTCCACCCTCGCCTTCTCCCACAGAGTCCAAAATTCTGTTCTTTACATCTGTGTCTCTTTTGCTGTCTCACATAGAAGGTCATCGTTACCATCTTTCTAAATTCCATATATATGCATTAATATACTGTATTGATATTTTTCTTTCTGGCTTACTTCACTCTGTATAACAGGCTCCAGTTTCATCCACCTCATTAGAACTGAGTCAAATGTGTTCTTTTTAATAGCTGAGTAATACTCCATTGTGTATATGTACCACAGCTTTCTTATCCATTCGTCTGCTGATGGACATCTAGGTTGCTTCCATGTCCTAGCTATTGTAAACAGTGCTGTGATGAACACTGGGGTACACGTGTCTCTTTCAATTCTGGTTTCCTTGGTGTGTATGCCCAGCAGTGGGATTGCTGGGTCATAAGGCAGTTTTATTTCAGGTTTTTAAGGAATCTCCACACTGTTCTCCATAGTGGCTGTACTAGTTTGCATTCCCACCAAGAGTGTAAGAGGATTCCCTTTTCTCTGCACCCTTTCAGGCATTTACTGCTTGTAGACTTTTTGATAGCAGCCATTCTGACTGGTGTGAGATGGTACCTCATTGTGGTTTTATTTGCATTTTTCTGATAGTGAGTGATGTTGAGCATCTTTTCATGTGTTTGTTAGCCATCTGTATATCTTCTTTGGAGGAATGTCCGTTTAGTTCTTGGCCCATTTTTTGATTGAGTCATTTATTTTTCTGGAATTGAGATGCATGAGCTGTTTGTATATTTTTGAGATTAATTCTTTGTCAGTTGCTTCATTTGCTATTATTTTCACCCATTCTGAAAGCTGTCTTTTCACCTTGCTTATAGTTTCCTTCATTGTGCAACAGCTTTTAAGTTTAATTAGTCCCATTTGTTTATTTTGGCTTTTATTTCCATTACTCTGGGAGGTGGATCATAGAGGATCCTGCTGTGATTTTTCAGAGACTCTTTTGCCTATGTTTTCCTCTAGGAGTTTTATAGTTTATGGTATTACATTTAAATCTTTAATCGATTTTGAGTTTATGTTTGTATGTGGTTTTAGAAAGTGTTCTAGTTTCATTTTTTTTACAGTGGTTGAGCAGTTTTTCCAGCACCACTTGTTAAAGAGATTGTATATTCTTGCCTCCTTTGTCAAAGATAAGGTGTCCGTAGGTGCGTGGATGTATCCCTGGGCTTTCTATTTTGTTCCATTGATCTAGGGAAATATACCATGTTCATGGATCAGAAGAATCAATATAGTGAAAATGAGTATACTACCCAAAGCTATCTATAGATTCAGTGCAATCCCTATCAAGCTACCAACGGTATTTTTCACAAAACTAAAGCAAATAATTTCACAATTTGTATGGAAATACAAAAAACCTCAAATAGCCAAAGCAATCTTGAGAAAGAAGAATGGAACTGGAGGAATCAACCTGCCTGACTTCAGGCTCTACTACAAAGCCACAGTCATNTATCTCCCATGAAGTGATGGGACCAGATGCCATGATCTTCGTTTTCTGAATGATGAGCTTTAAGCCAACTTTTTCACTCTCCTCTTTCACTTTCATCAAGAGGCTTTTTAGTTCCTCTTCACTTTCTGCCATAAGGGTGGTGTCATCTGCATATCTGAAGTTATTGATATTTCTCCCGGCAATCTTGTCACTCTGCTTATTTAACTTATATGCAGAGGCAGCAAGTCACCCTTTACTTATTTCAAATCAACATAGTCTGATGAGATGAATGTTTTATTTACCAAAATGCCATAAACCATAATATATGCATTTCTACTTTTCATGACCCATGATAAAATTCTGATTGAATTCAAGTCTGAAAAATGGAAAATATCAGATCAGTGCATTTCATCCTTACAGGGAACCAGGTAGCGTGTGTGTGTGTGTGTTGGGAGCGGGGGTTAAGAGTTGAGGGACAGAGAATAGGAGTGAGAGAAACTAAAGCAGCACTAATGTCCAATACTTGTGTCTGATTACTTTCTTGCTGTGAATCAAGAGGAACAGAGAAGTTAGCGCCACACAAGTCAGAACAAGCCAGGAAAGTTCCACACCTTGCAGCAAATGTCAGAACAGCAGCAGAATCAAAGGGGTCCAGAGTTTGACCCAAAAGGCCACTATAACTTAGAGGAAGCCTGATCACCTGCTGGGAAGGAAATTCCAGAAACCGGCATGCTTCCCAGCTAAGTCCCTGTTGGCATCTGTACCTACAAGAAGAAAACAGTACTGTGACACTCAAAAGGCCATTTAGGGGGAAAGTAATTTAGGTAATAGGGACTATGAAAGCAGAACATACCTTTCTTTTTGCCTGTATTAAGCTAGATGGTTAAGAAAAGCAGAAGCATGGTACAGTTTTGATTTTGCAGACACAAAGCTATAGTTCACATTGTATTGTTCCCTAATATCTATTCTGCCCAATGGGTAATGACCATACACTTTGGGGGAAGGGATTTACCTCCCAGCAGCCTCTGGGGCTGGCCTTGATCGAATTAACAAATCAGAGTAGTCTCATTGCATTTTTATGAAAATTAAAAGAGTTAATTCAGCAAAAGCTCTTAGAAGGGTGACTGCCACATGTTAAGAGCTCAGTGAACATTTGTTGTTGATACTGTTGTTATGATTAGTCTAACAATGACTGTTCAATCAGAGAAAGCCTGAACTTGTTTTAGTGGTTACTTGATGACCTTATTTCTTCTAGAAGGGGATAAAGAAGATGTGTAACAACTGGTGCCATCTTTCCACCTTGAGGGGAGCCAAGCCAAGCCAAGCCAACCCCACACCTGATAAAAAAGAGGCAGAGGCGGCCACACCCTGATCAAACTGCATTTGAAGTCTGCACTGCCTCTTGAGACAAACACATCCCATGTGTTGCTTGGGTCATTGAAGTTGGTGTTCGGTTGCTAAGTCATGTCCCATTCTTTGCGACCCCATGGACTGCAGCACCTCAGCCTCCTCTGTCTTCCAGTATCTCCTGGAGTTTGCTCAGATTCATGTCCATTGAATTGGTGATGTTAACTAGCCATCTTATCCTCTGCCACCCCACTTCACCTTTGCCTTCAGTCTTTCCCAGCATCAGGTTCTTTTCCAATGAGTCTGCCCTTTGCGTCAGGTGGCCAAAGTAGTGGCGCTTCAGCATCAGTTCTTCCAGTGATTATTCAGAGCTGATTTCCTTCAGGATTGACTGGTTTGATCTCCTCGCAGTTCAAGGGACTTTTAAGAGCACCACAATTCGAAAGCATCAATTCTTCAGTTTTCAGTCTTCTTTATTGTCCAAATCTCACATCCATACGTGACTGTTTGAAAAACCATAGCTTTGACTATGTGATGTCTCTGCTTTTTAATATACTGTCTAGGTTGGTCATAGCTTTCCTTCCAAGGAGCAAGCTTCTATTAATTTCATGGCTACAGTCACCATCCACAGTGATTTTGGCGCCCAAGAAAATAAAATCTGTCACTGCTTCCACTTTCCCCCTTCTATTTGCCATGAAGCAATATGGACCAGATGCCATGATCCTAGTTTTTGTGTTTTGTTTTTTTTTAATGTTGCATTTAAGCCAACTTTTTCACTCCTCTTTCACCATCATCAAGAGGCTCTTTGGCTTCTCTTCATTTTTGCCATTAGAGAGGTATCATCTTGAATGTCTGGAAGTTCTCGGTTCATGTATTATTGAAGTCTCTGTTGGAGGATTTGAGCATGACTTTGCTAGCTTGTGAAATGGGTGCAACTGTGCAGAAGTTTGAACATTGTTTGGCACTACCTTTCTTTGTGATTGGAATGAAAACTGACCTTTTCTAGTCCTGTGGCCATTGCTGAGTTTTCCAAATTTGCTGACAAATTGAGTGCAGTGCTTTAATAGCATCATCTTTTGGGATTTGAAACAATTCTTCTGGAATTCAGACACTTCCACTAGCTTTATTCATAGTAAGGCTTCCTAAGGCCCACTTGACTTCACACTCCAGGACATCTGGCTCTAGGTGGGTGACCACATCATCGTAGTTATCTGGGCCATTAAGACCTTACTTGTACAGTTCTGTGTATTCTTGCCACCTCTTTTTTTAAAATAAATTTATTTATTTTAATTGGAGGTTAATTACTTTACAATATTGTATTGGTTTTGCCATACATCAACATGTATCTGCCACAGGTATACACGTGTTCCCCATCCTGAACCCCCTCCCTCCTCCCTCCCTGTACCATCCCTCTGGGTCATCCCAGTGCACCAGCCCCAAGTATCCAGGATCATGCATTGAACCTGGGCTGGTGACTCGTTTCGTTTATGATATTATACATGTTTCAGTGCCATTCTCCCAAATCACCCCACCCTCTCCCTCTCCCACAGAGTCCAAAAGACTGTTCTATACATCTGTGTCTCTTTTGCTGTCTCGCATACAGGGTTATCATTACCATCTTTCTAAATTCCATATATATGCGTTAGTATACTGTATTGGTGTTTTTCTTTCTGGCTTACTTCACTCTGTATAATAGGCTCCAGTTTCATCCACCTCATTAGAACGGATTCAAATGTGTTCTTTTTAATGGCTTAGTAATNATTGGTTTTGCCATACATCAACATGTATCTGCCACAGGTATACACGTGTTCCCCATCCTGAACCCCCTCCCTCCTCCCTCCCTGTACCATCCCTCTGGGTCATCCCAGTGCACCAGCCCCAAGTATCCAGGATCATGCATTGAACCTGGGCTGGCGACTCGTTTTGTATATGATATTATACATGTTTCAGTGCCATTCTCCCAAATCACCCCACCCTCTCCCTCTCCCACAGAGTCCAAAAGACTGTTCTATACATCTGTGTCTCTTTTGCTGTCTCGCATACAGGGTTATCATTACCATCTTTCTAAATTCCATATATATGCGTTAGTATACTGTATTGGTGTTTTTCTTTCTGGCTTACTTCACTCTGTATAATAGGCTCCAGTTTCATCCACCTCATTAGAACTGATTCAAATGTATTCTTTTTAATGGCTGAGTAATACTCCATTGTGTATATGTACCACAGCTTTCTTATCCATTCATCTGCTGATGGACATCTAGGTTGTTTCCATGTCTTGGCTATTATAAACAGTGCTGCGATGAACATTGGGGTACATGTGTCTCTTTCAGTTCTGGTTTCCTTGGTGTGTATGCCCAGCAGTGGGATTGCTGGGTCATAATCTTGCCACTTCTTCTGATCTCTTCTGCTTCTGTTAGGTCCTTACCATTTCTGTCCTTTCTTATGCCCATCTTTGCATCAAAGATTCCCCTGACATCTTCACTTTTCTTGAAGAGATTTCTAGTCTTTCCCACTCTACTATTTTTCTCTCTTTCTTCACATTGTTCATTTAAAAAGTTTTTCTTATCTCTCCTTGCTATTCTCTGGAACTCTGAATTCAGTTGGGTCTATCTTTCTCTTTCTCCCTTACCTTTCATTTCTTTTCTCAGATATTTGTAAGGCCTCCTCAGACAACCACTTTGCCTTCTTGCATTTCTTTTTCTTTGCAGTGGTTTTGGTCACTGCCTCCCGTACAGTATTATGAACCTCTGTCCACAGTTCTTCAGGCACTCTGTCTACCAAACCTAATCCCTTGAATCTGTTTGTCACCTCCACTGTATAAGCATAAGCAATTCGATTTAGGTCGTTCCTGAATGGTCTAGTGGTTTTCTCTACTTTCTTCAAGGTAAGCCTGAAGTTTGCAATGAGGAGCTCCTGACCTGAGCCACAGGCAGGTCCAGGTCTTTTTACTGACTGTATAGAACTTCTCCATCTTTGACTGCAAAGCACATAATCAATCTAATTTCAGTATGGACCATTAGAGTTAGGTTATCTGTTATTTGCCAACAACAACAGGTAACGAAAGTGTATGTCTTAAGAATGAGATGATACTCCTATATTTGAACATCTGCCCACGTTTATTTCATTATATGATTCTTTTCTTTTTCCCCCTAGAGCGAGAAAAAACGGGGAGGGAAGAAGAATTGTTCCCAGTGGAAGCCAGCATCTCAAGGAAATATTTTGTTAAAGCTTCTCAGTGTACCATCCCAGGAAGGCAGGCTCCAGCCCAAGGGTTCTGAACCAAGGATGCACATCAGAATCACCTGTGATCGTTTTACACACATGCCCAGGACTCTGCTCCTCAATATTTTGAATCAGTGATTCTGGAGAAGGGCATGTCTGTGGAAAGAACTACAGGTATAATGCATCACACCACTAGCTCTGAACTGGTGTTTGATCCAAACCTTTCCTCCGAACCATTCCTGGGTCCTTTTGGCCAATGATGTTAAAACACCTTGAAGCCTATGGATATAATCCAGGAAAACTGCACACATATATCTTATCTGCAGTTAAGAAGGACAATTTTTTTTTCCAAAGTTACATATTAAGAATTTTAGTTGGTTGAATGGAGAGAAAGCATCCAAGTAACTTAAGTTTTTACCTATTTTGCCATTCTAAATGCAGTTAGCTTTTCTGAAACGAGGAGTAATGTTTTGCTACAGTGCTGATGTACTCCAAACAANATCTTATCTGCAGTTAAGAAGGACAATTCTTTTTTTTTTCCCAAAGTTACATATTAAGAATTTTAGTTGGTTGAGTGGAGAGAAAGCATCCAAGTAACTTAAGTTTTTACCTATTTTGCCGTTCTAAATGCAGTTAGCTTTTCTGAAACGAGGAGTAATGTTTTGCTACAGTGCTGATGTACTCCAAACAACAACAAAACTTTACGTGGCATTTGCAGTAGATGCAGAGCAGTATTTGGTATCAGTGTTCTTTGTTAAATCACTGAGGTATGTTTTGGAATTATGGCACTAAAATAACAACAGGCTTGATTCCGTCAACTCTCTTGGAGGGTTTGTGTAAGGAAATTGTATTTGCCTGCTGAACTGTAAATTAAACAGGTTCTTCCACGGCTTCAGCCTTGCATCTCTGTGGCTGCATATGGAGTTTGTTCTCACTGGACTTCAGTAAAGAGCACCCAAAGAGAAAAAAAGAGGAAACTTTACTCAACACATTGAAAAGCAAAGAATTTCCTGCTTCCCCCAGAAGTCCAGCTTTTGGAGCAGTGGAATAAGCAGATATTTTGAAGTCAAACAAAACTGTTTCAAACCCCAGCTCCTTCCAACCACAACTAGTTTACACGTGTAACTACTTGTTACTTCACCTTCTGAGCTACAGTGATTTGACCTGTGCATGGCAAGTCACACTCAGGTGGCAGGGCGGTTGGCTGTGAATAGGAGTAAAGATGACGTATGTAAAGTGCTTGGCATGTGATGGGTACCCTCAACTGAGTCCTGGCACATTATTATTTTTTTTAGAAAGAAAAAAATATGCAAATAAGCAAGGATTTACTTTTTCTTCAAAGTTCCCTCTTGATAAGAGGAATTCAAAGGAACGAAAATAAATTTGGAAATCTCCAGCTTGCCTCTTGGTAACCACAGATGCTAACTCTACAGTGGCTGGTTCTTTATAGACGTGTACAAGTACGAAGGTATATAAGCACAAGATGTGTACACATACTAAGGTATATGTGACATTCTCAAGGGAGTGAAAAGGAGCCTTTAAACTTCCTTTGATCTGCACATTAGCTGTGAATTGATAGCTCCACTTGAAATAGAGTGAAAGCTCAAACTCCATGGAGTTGAGGCACAATCTTTTTCAATACAGGGAAAGTGGATTCAGATAGGATATGTAGTATTTACAAGATCTCAGATTCTTATAGAACCTAAGATTACTAAGTACAAAGCAGGTGGCTGTAAGCTATACTTCAGTTGTTAAGAGGAAAAGGAAGAAGAAAATTGAGCCCTTAAAAAAAAATTAAACTTAAAAAAAAATTAACCTGTTAAAGTTGGGTCAAATTTTTGTATCAACTTGAGTTTCCGGAGAAGTGGAAGCAGAAAGGAAGGAAGGGTTGTGATATTACCATCAGACATTCAAAACCAAGGGGAAGGATAACTACCCCAAAGGATGCATGTGTGATACAGTCACTTCAGTGGTGCCTGACCTTTTGCCACCCCATGGACAGCAGCCTGCCAGGCTCCTCTGTCCATGGGAGTCTCCAGGCAAGAATGCTGGAGGAGGCTGTCATGCCCTTCTCTAGGGGACCTTCCTGACCCAGGGATCAAACTCAGGTCTCCTGCACTGCATGCAAGATTCTTTACCCTCTGAGTCACCAGGGAAGCTCCACCCCAAAGTATAACTCTCACAGATGTTTTCATACCAAATAACACAAAAAAGTAAAACATGACTAATGTTGTTGAAATAAACATCAATAGTTTACCCTGTACATAGAGAATACGCATCCTTTTTAAGCATTGAAATGTTTATAAAAGTAACTACAAACACTTGACGAATCATCAGATAGAGACATAATATTAGCATTGGTCAACACTAAAGGAGTTTGGAGGGACATTTAGGCTTTCTGTGTTCTTTCATATTATTTGAATACGTTAAGCCAACGTTTTTATAAGAAAATAATAGGATTATTTTAATTTAAAAATGATACCTAATAATCACTGGATGCTCACGGTTTTGCGGGTATAGATGTAGCATGTGTCCTGACACTGCATTTCATCCTCACAGGAACTCTGGAAGTAGGATGGCAAACGCTGATGGCATCAACCTTCCCCTGTGGATGTTTTCTCCACTTTATCCATAAGAATAGAAGTCTTAGGTAGACATGTACCGCACAGCTAAAGACAAGTTTTCTCAGCCTCCCTGGCTGCTAGGTGGCCAACGGATTGGATGTGAGATGATACGAGTACGACCTCTGTCCCACCGCCTTCTTTTGACCTTTTCCGCTGCTAGAATACAGACAGTGGACAGGGTGGGAAGCCGTATTCAACCAAGACTAAGAGGGCCTCCTGCAGGGCAGGGGGAGTACCATGAGGGCAAAAAGCCTGGGTTCCTGATGCCAGGGAGCTCCAGACCAGCCTTGAGCTGTTTGCATTCAGGCTGCTATAAGAGGGAGAAACAAACCTCTGTCTGTATTTCTGGTTGTGCTGGGTCTTTGTTGCTGTGCAGGGGCTTTCTCTAGTTGCAGAGTGTAGGCTCTAGAGCACACAGGCGACAGCAGCTGTGGCTCCCAGGCTCCAGAGCACAGTCTCAGTAACTGTGCACAGGCTTATTTGCTCAGAGGCATGTGGAATCTTCCCGGACCAGGGATCAAGCCTGTGTCCCCTTCACTGGCAGGTGGGTTCCCAACCACTGGACTATCAGGGGAGTCCATAAACCTCTATCTTATTTAAACCACTATTAAGTTGGTATCTGTTAAAGATACCAAATCAATAATGTGTTATTATCTTATATTGTGTAGATTTTCTTTTGAGAATTGTAACTTTTACATTATGTTTTATAACCACAGTTATTTAAAAATTAATTTTATGCTTCACGTATTTCAGTGTTCACCAATAATCCTTATGTGCCTCAACACCATCCCTTTCATAAGTATATTAGCCTTAATCATCCCTAGTGGCCCTGTTTGGTATCTTTTCATTACAAAAGGAAGAAATGAGTGATATATTCCCAGAGGTCTTCATATTTGAATGGCAATTTAAAAAAAAATTGAAATATAGTTGATTTACAATGTGGTGATAATTTCAGGTGTACAGCATAGTGATTTAATATTTTTGCAGATTATGCTTCATTACAGGTTATTAGAAGATAATGGATATAATTCTCTGTGCTACACAGTGTATCCTTGTTGCTCATATATCTAATATATAGTAGTGAGTCCCATGCTGCTAATTTATCCCTCCCCCCTCCCCTTTCTCCTTTGGTAACCATAAGTTTGTATTTTATTTCTGCGAGTCTGTTTATGTACATTCATTTGCTTTATTTTTTAGATTCCACATATAAGTGATATTACATAGTATTTGTCTTTCTCTGACTTATTTCACTAAGCATAATATTCTCTAGGTCCGTCCACATTGCGGCAAATGGTAGTATTTCATTCTCATTTGTGGCTGAGTAATATTCACATATATATACACATATCATATCTTCTGAATCTAATCATCTGTTGATGGGAACTTGGGTTGCCTCCATGTCTTGCCTATTGTAAATAGTGCTTCAGTGAACACTGAGGTGTCTGTATCTTTTCAAATTACTCTTTTTTTTTTCTGAATATAATAATCTGGAGTGGAATTGCTGGATCACATGATAGTTCTGTATTTAGTTGTTTAAGCTCTAAACTGTTTTTCATAGTGGTTGGACCAGTTTACATTCCCGCCAAGAGTGTACAAGTGTTCCCTTTACATCCTCTCCAACATATTGTTTATAGACTTTGTTATGATAGCCATTGTGACTGGTGAGGTGATTCCTCACTGCAGTTTTGATGTGCATTTCTCTCATAATTAGTGGTGTTGAACATCTTTTCATGTTCCTGTTAGCCATCTATATGTCTTCTTTGGGCAAATAAATGTCTGTTCAAGTTTCCTGCCCATTCCTCACCCCCTTTTTAAATCGAATTGTTTGTTTTTTTTGCTATTGAGTTTTATGAGCTGTTTGTATATTTTGGATATTAACCCCTTGTCAGTCGCATAATTTCCACTTATTTTCTCCCATTCTGTAAATTGTCTTTCCGCTTTGTCGATGGTTTCCTTTGCTATGCAAAGGCTTTTAAATTTAATTAAATCCCACTTGTTTAGTTTTGCTTTGGCTTCTTTTGCCTTGGGAGACTAATCCAAGAGAATATATCCACAGTTTATGTCTAAAAATGTTCAGCTATGTTCTCTTCCAGAATTTTATGGTTTCATGTCTTCCATTTAGGTCTTTAAGCCATTTTGAGTTTGTTTATTTATTTATTTATTGTGGTACAAGGGAATGTTCTAATCTCATGCTTTGACGTGTGGCTGTCTAGTTTCCCAGCACTTGTTTTTTTTTCTCTATCACATATTTTTGCTTCCTTTGTTGTAGATTAATTGACCATCGGTGAGTGGGTTTATTTCTAGGCTCTCTATTCTGTTCCGTCGTTTTGTCATGACTATTTTCTGCCAGGATGACACTCTTTTGATTATTGTAGCTTTGTGGTATAGTCTGAACTCTGGGAAGATTATACCTCTAGCTTTGTTCTTTTCTCTCAGGATTGCTGTGGCAATTCAGGGTCTTTTGTGGTTCCATATATATTTTAGAATTATTTGTTTTAGTTCTATGAAAAATGTCCTGGGTATTTTGATAAGGATTGCATTAAATCTGTAGACTGCTTTGGGTACTATAGCCATTCTAATAATATTGGTTCTTCTAATCCAAGAACCTGAGATAATCTTTCCATTTCTTTGAATCATCTTCAGTTTCTTTCATCAGTGTTTTAGAGTTTTCAGCATACGTCTTTTACTTCCTTGGTTAAATTTGCTCCTCAGTGTTTTAAATTTTCTGATGCAATTTTAAATGGGATTTTTTTTTAAATTTTCTCTTTCTATTTCTTTATTAGCAGAAAAATGTAACAGATTTTTGCATATTAACCTTGTATCCTATAACCTTGCTGAATTCTGTTATTCTAATAGTTTTGGGGTGGAAAGTGACAGTTTGTTTATTTTAGAATCCTTTCTTTTTGGCTGTATTGTCTGGCATGTGGGATCTGAGTTCCATGACTGTGTCGCCTGCATTGGGAGCAGAGTCTTAACCATTGGCTGCCAGGGAAGTCCCGTGTCTTAGAGTTCTTGGGTCATTTTCCTTCCCTCTTAGGTCTGTGGGGATTGCTTTTTCTTGTTGTTATTTTTGTTACTTTCTGTCTTATTTTAGAATCCTTTCTTTTTGGCTGTATTGTCTGGCATGTGGGATCTTAGTTCCATGACTGTGTCGCCTGCATTGGGAGCACAGAGTCTTAACCATTGGCTGCCAGGGAAGTCCCGTGTCTTAGAATTCGTGGGTCATTTTCCTTCCCTCTTAGGTCTGTGGGGATTGCTTTTTCTTGTTGTTATTTTTGTTACTTTCTGGGCTGAAGTTTGCTTTGAGATCAGCCTGATCATTTCTTCTTTTGGAATAACCTTGCTTCTGCTGGGGCACTTTTGGATTGTAAACTTTAGACTAACAACTTTACAAAGATTATGTGATAGCAGTAGTCAGTATTAATCATTAAAAAAATACTATAGAACCTTTATTGTGTAGTTCTTTGGTTTCCATCTTTCCATTTTCTTGTTATATTAACTTTTCTTTTTATTCTTTTATCTTCAGATATGCCAACTGTCTAAACTCATTCATCCATTCAACAAATATTAAATAAATGTTGGTCGCCATTCTTAATATTATTATGTGCCAGGCATTGTTCTAGGTGCCTACAGTAGAGTAATGAACAGGACAGGCAAAGTTTCCACTCCATGGAGCATACCTTTTAGTAGAAGGAAGCAGAAAATAATTAAACAGAAAACTAAGCAAGAGCCTTTCAGATGGAGATACGTTTTAGGAAGAAAAACCAGGATGATCTAACAGCGTGACTACCAGGAAGCAGTGGATTAAGGACAACTTCAGTGTTTGAGCTGAACCCTGAATGACCTGAAGAAGCCATTCATCCATGATCCTCAGTTTCGCTTTCTTTGTCTCGTCAAAGCCCAGTAGAGGATTTCTGAAAGTGGATTCCAAAATATATCTCAAATCAGATTACTTCTCACCACGTCAGCTTCTACTACTCTAGACCAAGCCATCTCTTTCTCCACTGGTCTCTCTGCTTCCACTCTCGTGCACACTCTCTTCAAGCTGCTTTCCTTTACCTTCCATGCAACATCTGAAGAATCAGTCAGATTGGGTCACAACCTTGCACAAATCCCTACAGTGACTTTCTATGACAAAGTTATTTTCAACCAGAGAGCATTTATTTCTTCTCCTTTTGCTAACAGAATTACCTAATTTTAGCTAGGAGGCTTCCCTGGTGGCTCAGTGGTAAAGAATACACCTGCGAATGCAGGAGACAAGAGTTCAGTCCCTAGGCTGGGAAGATCCCCTGAAGAAGGAAGTGGCAATGCACTACAGTATTCTTGCCTGGGAAATTCTGTGGACAGAGGAGTCTGGTGGGGCTTCAGTCCATGGGTTCACAAAAGAGTTGGACACAACTTAGTGACTAAACAAGAATTTTAGCGAGGCACATTACCCAGCTTCCTTTGCAGCCAATTTTGGTCACGTGACCAAATTCTGGTCAACAGGCTGTGAACAGAATTGATGTGAACAATTCTAGATTGTGCCCTTAAGAAGAAAAGAGCTCAGGACTTCCCTGGTGTTCCATTGGTTAAGAATCCATCTGCTGATGCAGCAAACATGGATTCAGTCCCTGCTTCAGGAAGACCCCATATGCTGCAGGGCAACTAAGCCTGCATGCCACAACTTCTGGGTCCGAGCCTGGGTCCTAGATCTCGTGAGCCTCAAATACTGAAGCCTGCTCAGCAACTAGAGAAGGCACCGCAAGGAGAAGCCGGTGAAACACAATTAGAGAGTAGCCCTTGCTCACGGAAACTAGAGAAAGCCCACACACAGTAATGTAGACCCAGTGTGGCCAAAAGTAAAGGAATAAATATTTTAAAAGATGAAAATAGCTGTCCTTTCCTTCTCCTTTCCCCTGGCTCCCATGGGGACCACGTGGTGGTAACCTGCCTTCCACTGTAGATGGTGCAAACTATGGGAGAAGATAGGAGAATGAGAGCAAACGTGGTTCCTGCCACTGTGGAGGCCCTGGGGTTGCTTACTTTCAGACTGAAAAGGGAGAGAGAAATAAACTTCTGTGTTGCTAAAACCATTGCTACTTAGGGCTGTGAGCAGAAATGATGTGTGGTACTTCTGGGTCATGTCTTAAAAGCGTAGATCACCTTGCCTTTCCCTGACTTTGCCGTCTAGGGTACAAACACAGTGACAGCAGAGGGGGCAGCTATCTGCGGGTCAGAAGTGGAAGCAGTGTCCTGAGGATGGCACAGCCACTGCCTGCCCCTAGGCCAGTATGTGAGAGAGAAATACCTTCTTACCCATTGGAACCTCTGTACTGTTGGGGCCTCTTTGTTACAGCACTGTAGATCCTACCTAGCGGATACATTTCCTTTTGCACTTAAATCGGAAGTCCTTAATAAGAAGACAGTATGTCTACCTCATAGGGAGGCCAACATCTAGCACAGTATTCAGAACAAAGGATATACTAAAAATAGCAGAGCCCTGTCCCTCCCCGCACTTTGCTCAGCACATCATTTTGATGCCTGGAAACCCTAAGGCAATGTGACTATGTTTTAACGGGAAACTAAACACTGGTAATTAGAAAATGTTGTTCATAAGAGGATCACATCACTGCATATGTTTGCCAGGAAATGTCTTGCTATATTTTTGACATTAAAAAGGTTCCAGTTCCTTGGGAAAGTGAGGCATTGTTGATTTCATGCCTTGCAACTGTCACAGATAGCTCTTTATCCAATCTAAGCCTTAGTTTTCTCACACTTCTTAGAGCGCCTGCAGGAATGCATTCATTAGACATTCAGTGGCAGAAGCTTGATGTGTTACCCCGTGTGGTGGTACCAGTGCTTTTCTTGCACAGTTAAGGCCTGTGAATGTCAGCCCACTGCCAGGGCACTGATTAAATTGGGCAACCATCAGAGCTCTGACGAGAAAATCCACGGAATGGTGAAGAGAGGCCTCATCTTGCTCAGCCTCCTCCAGCGGCTGCCACTACAGGGAGAAAAAGGCAGCCAACGGGATTTCTACCAAATGCCAAGGATATCGGTGCTTTACACACATTGTTTCCTTCATTCTTCCCGAGGCCCCCTTAAAATCATCATTATGATCCCCATTTTATTTTTAAAATGGTTTTAAAAAGTTGTTTTATATTTTTGGCTGCACTGGGTCTTTGCTGCTGCTGGTGAGCTCTCCCTCCTTGTGGCGAGTGGGGGCTACTCTTTGTTAACAGCCGTGCATGGGCCTGTCGCTGCAGTGACTTCTCTTTGGCAGAGCACAGGCCCTGGGTGACTGAGCTTCAGTCGTTGTGGCTCTCAGCCTTAGCTGCCCTGTGGCATGTGGAATCCTCCCGGACCAGGGATCAAACCCGGGTCCTCTGCATCGGCAGGCAGCTTCCCACGCACTGTGCCACCAGGGAAGTCTGATCCCTGTTTTACCGATGAGAAAACCGAGGCTTAGGAGACTTGGCAATTTGTTCACAAATGCTGAACAAGGAAGTTATGAAGCCAGATTCTCTTGTATTCGTTAAAAACTCATGCTCCCTCTCCCCGCACACCTTGCCCCCATCCCAGGCTTCTGACAATGTGATGAGAGATGCCAGGGAAAGGCATTCTCAGGCCTGGGGCACTCTGAGCTCAGTGTCCTCATCTGACAACAGGAGCACGGGGGTTCAGCTAGATGAACTCGGACTCCTGTGGGAAGAAAGCTGTGAAGCCTGCAGCTGGTGTAGGAATGACACGAAGTGCTTTCCAATCTGCACATTGGAATGAGGTCTCCAGGCCTGTTCCTGGTAGCCACACATACCCTTGGGCTACAGCTTCCCCACAAACCCCAAGAAAGCCAAGGATCTACGGCTTTGTTTACTAAATGTATATTGAGTGCCTTCTAGGAGCCTGACCTTGTGCCTGGGGCACACTGGTCAACAAGACGTGTGTGATTCCTGGCCTCACAGAGCTTATACTTTAGCAGGGGGCGCAAGCCAGAAACAAAGAAACAAAGAATTACACAATTTAAAGGTATTTAGAAAGAAGAAAATAAGGCTTTGAGAAAAAAAAAAGAGTAACTTGACTTTAGAGAGGGTGGCGGTGAGGAGCAGATCTGGAAGGTTAGGCTTTGACTGACTGGTCCAGGCAGAGCTCCAGGCAGCGGGAGCAGCGTGTGTAAAGGCTGAAAGCTGGAAAGAACAAACCAGGCTCAAGGACCTGAGGCTTGAGTGAGTGAAGCTAGAAATAGAACCAGGCTCCAGATACGCAAGGCCGAGACTGAGAGCTGTGGTAAGGAGCTTAGATTTTAGCCGAAGTGCAACAGAAAAGCCAGAGAAGGATTTTAAACAGGGAAGAAAAGTGATTCAATACCCCCATCTTTTAAAATCCTCATGCCTTTGGGGGATAAATTTATTGAAGTATAACTTGAGTTCAGAAAAGTCCACAGATTGAAAGTGTTCAGCTCAATACATTTTAACAATGTGAGGATCTCTATTTAAACAGCGCTCAGATCAAGAAACAGAACATTACTGCAAGTCCAGAACCTCCCCTGATGACCCATCCCATTCATGTCTCCACCCCTTACTCATATTAAAGACGGCTCCTGGCAGCTTGGGAGTGAAGAGCATCAAATTTTCAGGACTCTATGAAATGGTGGTTAAACACAGCAACTCTCAAAAATTTATATCAATTTCTAATTAGATACATTGTATTAGAAGAAAAGGTTAGAAATTTTAGAAATTAATGTATAGTAACAGAAAGCAGATCAGTGTGACCTGGAGATGGAGGGGGGCAGAGGGGGAAGGAAGAAAGGATCACACAGGGCACCAGGAAATTTGGAGGTTGATAGATGTGTTCATTATCTTGATCATGGTGACAGTTTTGTGGGTATATACAGAAATCAAAACTTGGTGTGTACAGTAAATCATCTATAGTTTACTGCATGTCAATTATACTTCAACAGAACTGTCAAAAAGAAAGGTGCCTGGAATATTTAGCTTGCTAAATATTTGTTGAGAAGCTGGATAAATTCAGACAGACTAGGAGGGTTCAAGAAAGAGTGACACTAATGGAGAAAGTAGCATCTACATATATACACTACCACGTGTAAAATAGATAGCTGCTGAGCGGGTATCAAGATTACTGGGAGAAAAATCAATAACCTCAGACAGGCAGATGACAGCACCCTTATGGCAGAAAGCGAAGAAGAACTAAAGAGCCTCTTGATGAAAGTGAAAGAGGAGAGTGAAAAAGTTGGCTTAAAGCTCAACATTCTGAAAACTAATCATGGCCACTGGTCCCATCACTTTGTGGCAAACAGATGGGGAAATAGTGGAAACAGTGGCAGACTTTATTTCGGGGGCTCCAAAATCACTGCAGATGGTGATTGCAGCCATGAAATTAAAAGACGCTTGCTCCTTGGAAGGAAAGTTATGACCAACTTAGATAGCATATTAAAAAACAGAGACATTACTTTGCCAACAAAGTCCCATCTAGTCAAGGCTATGGTTTTTCAGGTAGTCATGTATGGATGTGAGAGTTGGACAAAGAAAGCTGAGCAGCAAAGAACTGATGCTTTTGAACTGTGGTATTGGAGAAGACTCTTGAGAGTCCCTTGGACTGCAAGGAGATCCAATCAGTCCATTCTTTTTTTTTTTTACTACATGATAGTATACATATTTTAATGCTATTCTCCCAAATCATCCCACCCTCTTCTTCTCCCTCTCCCTCAGAGTCCAAAAGTCCACTCTACACATCTGTGTCTCATTTGCTGTCTTGCATACAGGGTCCTCATTCTAAGGGAGATCAGTCCTAAGTGTTCATTGGAAGGACTGATGCTGAAGCTGAAACTCCAATACTTTGACCACCTGATGCAAAGAGCTGCTCATTTGAAAGACCCTGATGCTGGGAAAGATTGAGGGCAGGAGAAGGGGATGACAGAGGATGAGATGGTTGGATGGCATCACCGACTCAATGGTCATGAGTGTGGGTAAACTCTGGGAGTTGGTGATGGACAGGGAGGCTTGGCGTTCTGAGGTCCATGGGGTCGGAAAGAGTCAGACATGACTGAGCGACTGAACCGAACTGAACCAAGCTGAACTGAGCTGGTGTTGCTGTGTAACACAGGGAGCCCAGCCTGGCACTCTGTGATGACCTGGAGCGGTGGGGGAGGGGAGGGAGACTCAAGAGGGAGGTGATACACGTGTAATTCTGGCTGATTCGCATTGTTGTATGGCAGAAACCAATACAACATCATAAAGCAATTTTCCTCCAATTAAAAAATAAAATTTAAAAAAGGAAAAAACAAGAATGGTGCAAATTGGACATCTGAAGTCATTTCAACCATGTATCTTAGAAGGCATTAGCTGTTTCAAATTTGCGTGTGAGTGAGGGTACAGATCATTTGGAACACAGAAAAAGATAATGAATACTCAAAATTCTCTACTTCCTTTGCACTCTACTACATTTTATTAGTATTGCTCTTGAGGTTATTTACACTTATCCATCCAGTAGAAATTCCATATAATGGGTTGCAATACAGCTTCTCCCAACTCTGAATTAAATGGCATTGTTTTAGCAGCTTGAAATTGGCTGAGATAAGAGTTTTTACATCCAGGAAAACAGCCAGTACTGGCTTCTAGACCCATAGAAACTTTATACATGTGCATACTCATGGATCTGATCTCTTTGCCTTCTTCCATATTGCATTTATGAGACATTCAATATCGTTGCATGGAGTGGATTCACTGAGAGGAGAATCAACAGCAAGGGTGCAAGGATGGGAGAGGTGGACACCAGTGAAGAGGCACTTTTGGCCAGATTTTGCTTTTAGGATATCAAGGGGGAGGTGGAGCTTTGGGATGAAGCATGCTGTAGTTGGCCCTGATCCCAACGTTAAGAAAAGTCACAGCTCCTGGAAATGGGGGAAGAGACAGGATTGGGGGTCGCATGAAAAGTAAAATGTCCACACACACACACACATCTGAAGATGGAGCGCCAGCTACAAGATGTGTAGAAAATCCTTGGAGTATTAGGTGTACAGGAAATAAATACGGTAAAAGAGATGAGGTTCTTGTAGACAAAGCAGATTGCAGCCGTGAAGACTCCCACACTTTGGTTGAAAAAGCAGGGGTTACTATAGATCCTTGGTTTCAAGGAATTCTTTAGTTTGACACAGGATGAGGAAGGTAACTAATATACAAAAAGAGAAGGAGGAGGTATCTTATCTCAGTGGTAAAAGTGTACTAATAAGACAGAGAGAGGAGAAAACCAGGATAAGGATTACGGAGAGGAAGGGCTGATTTTTATCCAGGTGCAATATACGAAGGTCTGAATGAGCTGAAAGAAGAGGAAATACTTCCATTGTTTTGTGCGCCTTTGTGTGTTTGTTCATTCGTTCATGCATTTAATATCTATGTTTCCAGCAGAAGGCTCAGTGCTTTTGGTGAAGAGGCAGTGTCTGAGCCTGGAACTTTGCTTTTAGAGCTTAAGTTTTATTTTGGCTGGAGAGGAAAAGACCAGACATTTAATAGAGAAGAGAGAAGAGGGAAGAGGAAAGGAGGGGAGGAGAAGGGAGGAAGCGATTTGAAACAGAGGAAGGAAGCCTGCCCTTCTGATTTTCCTCCCCCTCCCTTTCCTCCACAATGGCAATTGCCCAGTGAAGTCACTCAGTCGGGTCTGACTCTCTGAGATACCATGGACTCTAGTCCACCAGGCTCCTCAGTCCATGGAATTTTCCAGGCAAGAGTACTGGAGTGGGTTGCCATTTCCTTCTCCAGGGGATCTTCCCGACCCAGGGATCGAATCTGGGTCTCCCGCATTGCAGGCGGATGCTTTACCGTCTGAGCCACCAGGGAAGCCCCAGGGAGAGAGCATTCCCTTTTATTTCTAATTTTTTTCAACTTACTAGTGTTCTAGCATAGAACCGTCTAGATATCACGAAGACTAGTACAACGATAAGCTCTAAAACTGATCCAGGCCCGAGGGTAACATTTTAACAGTATCATCCCAGAACCACATAAATCAGCATAACTTCTAGTAGTGGGTTGAATCTGGTCCCATCAAGAAGATATGTCAGGGAACTTCGCAGGTGGTCCAGTGGTTAAGAGTCTGCCTGCTAATGCAGGGGCCATGGGTTCGATCCCTGGCCTGGGAAGATTCCACATGACTCAGGGCAACCAACCCCATGTGCCACAACTGCTGAGCCTACACTCTAGAGCCTGTGCTCTGCAACAAGGGAAGGCAGGGCAGTGCAAGCCCACACGTCGCAACTGGAGAGCAGCCGCTGCTCATCACAGCCAGAGAAAGCCCGCACCCGGCAACAGAGACCCAGGGCGGCCAGAGCTAAGAGCAGGGAAGGCGTGGCCACGCCCTGACCTCCCAGTGCCCGAGAATGGGGCCTTCCTTGTACTTAGCATCTTTGCAGATGAAATTAATTTAAGAATCTCCAGGTAAAATGCGCCTGTATTCAGGATGAGTTCCCAAACCAATGACTGGTATCCTTATAAGAGAAATAAGAGGGCTATCTGAGACCCACATCAGAGGCCAAGGCCATATGGAGGCGAAGGCAGAGCCTGAAGCGATGCGGCCACAAAGAATGTCCGGAGCCCGCAGCAGCGGAAAGAGGCCAGGAGAGATTCTCCCTGAAGTGCCTTTGCAGGGACCCTGATCTACAAGTATCTTGAGTTTAGGCCTCCAGAACCGTGAGAGAAAAATTCCTTTCATCTTCAGATACCACATTTACGGTGATTTGTTAGGGAAGCCCTAGGAAACTAATTGGGCCATGCTAAGTCACTTTAGTCGTGTCCGAGTCTTTGCAACCCTACGAACCATAACCCACCACGCTCCTCAAGAAGACTGGAGTGGGTTGCCATGCCCTCCTCCAGGGGATCGTCCCGACCCAGGGATTGAACTTGTGTCTTACCTCTCCTGCACTGGCAGGCTGGTTCTTTACCCACTAGCTCCACCTGGGAATTCCTTGATCCACCTTGATGCAAACATAGTGCAAATGACTTAACAAGTAAACAACAACAACAGATTACTAAATGAAAACTCAGCAGCAGGCCCAGGAATCTACATTCTAATGAACGCCTCTAAATGTTAGTATATAAGGCTCGATAGCTGCAGATAAGGAGCAACAGAGTGTGGCTGCTGTCTTTTGGGATGGAAATGGCCCAATATTTCAAGATTTATCTATTTATTTTTAATGAAATAGGAAATCCCAAAGGGTGCCTTCCACTTTCTCAGCACAGAAGCCAGGATTATCAGGCAGAGGCATGAGATGCCCAGATTACTGTTATTGGAGACGTATAATTACTTAAGCCCTGGCTGAGCAGCAGCTGGAGCCACAAGCTGGAGACCTGGTAACTGGCCTCACTGGACAGGAAACCTCTCTGACTGTGCAGAAACTAACGAGGAAGGAGAGCTGCATGGTCAAGGGCTGGTGTCGGCAGGTAAACAGAAACCAAGCTGGAGAGGTAATGGAGAATCTGGGAAGCTTGATAACAAACATAACTAACACTCAGACGTGGATTAAGAGCTGACGGGTCGAGGCGGAAGGACCAAGCTCCTGAGCTCTGTAAGTGATATTTTCCACACCTCTGAAGGTAAGCAAGTAGGAACAGTTGAAATATGAGTAGAGAAAACAATGGTTAGGCAAACTAATCAGCACCTTTGGATGACCCAGGAAAATGACTCTAGATATTGGTGTTGCCCCTGTAAAATCTACATATTTATGCTTTCAAACTGGTAGGTGGTGGGTACAGTGTTAGGTATTGTGACGAATACAAGAGAAAAGAACCATACTCTTGAGGAGCAGGGAGGAAGACGGACACGAAGCCAAAGTTTCTGGGACACAAAGGAGGATGAAGTGTTTTTGAGGGCATCAGGGAGATTTCAACAAGGAGTGGCAGCTGTGCTGAGCCCGGAAGGCCGAGACAGGCATTCCTGAGAGCTGTGAGAGCAGGTCTCCTTGTGGTCACCCAACTGACACTCTGGGCCAGGCTCCAGTCACAGTCCTTCCTATGTATTAATGCACTTAACCCTCCCCTGTGAAGTGGGTACAGTGCTACCCTCATCTTATGGCTGGGGAAGAAGCTGAGAGACTTGCCACACATCATCCAAATGAGAGACAGCGGCCAGGTTTTGAGCTCCCGGGTCTCGTTCCCGAGCCGCCTGCTGCCTGCTGCCCTGCTTGGGTACAGGTGGAGGGGCCTGGGCTGGGGCCTGAAGGAGCCTGCAGGCTGGTGCCCAACTGGGGCAGGGCGTCTGCTGCAGGAGAACGGTGGGTTTCATTCTGCAGGCAACGAGGGGATACTGAGGGCTCATAGTGAAAGGAAAGAAACCAAATCCCGATTAGACTTTTGGAACCTAAGTTTGGAGGAAGACTACTTTGGGAAGGCGGGAAATGAAGATGGAAAGTTCAGGGGCAGCAGTGGGTAAGGAGGCTCCTCTTGAGGGAGAACTGCAGCAAGTCTTAACCAAGGCAGCAGCAGTGAGGACGGAAAGGTCGGTTCTGTAGCTTCTAACTTGCTGACCCGGCAAACTGGCGCCAGTAGAGAGAGGGGGAGAGGAAATGCAACCGGGGAGGGGTTGGTTCATTTGAGAGTAGGACGAAATTCATGAGTGTGGGTAAACTCTGGGAGTTGGTGATGGACAGGGAGGCTTGGCGTTCTGAGGTCCATGGGGTCGGAAAGAGTCAGACATGACTGAGCGACTGAACCGAACTGAACCAAGCTGAACTGAGCTGGTGTTGCTGTGTAACACAGGGAGCCCAGCCTGGCACTCTGTGATGACCTGGAGCGGTGGGGGAGGGGAGGGAGACTCAAGAGGGAGGTGATACACGTGTAATTCTGGCTGATTCGCATTGTTGTATGGCAGAAACCAATACAACATCATAAAGCAATTTTCCTCCAATTAAAAAATAAAGTTTAAAAAAGGAAAAAACAAGAATGGTGCAAATTGGACATCTGAAGTCATTTCAATCATGTATCTTAGAAGGCATTAGCTGTTTCAAATTTGCATGTGAGTGAGGGTACAGATCATTTGGAACACAGAAAAAGATAATGAATACTCAAAATTCTCTACTTCCTTTGCACTCTACTACATTTTATTAGTATTGCTCTTGAGGTTATTTACACTTATCCATCCAGTAGAAATTCCATATAATGGGTTGCAATACAGCTTCTCCCAACTCTGAATTAAATGGCATTGTTTTAGCAGCTTGAAATTGGCTGAGATAAGAGTTTTTACATCCAGGAAAACAGCCAGTACTGGCTTCTAGACCCATAGAAACTTTATACATGTGCATACTCATGGATCTGATCTCTTTGCCTTCTTCCATATTGCATTTATGAGACATTCAATATCGTTGCATGGAGTGGATTCACTGAGAGGAGAATCAACAGCAAGGGTGCAAGGATGGGAGAGGTGGACACCAGTGAAGAGGCACTTTTGGCCAGATTTTGCTTTTAGGATATCAAGGGGGAGGTGGAGCTTTGGGATGAAGCATGCTGTAGTTGGCCCTGATCCCAACGTTAAGAAAAGTCACAGCTCCTGGAAATGGGGGAAGAGACAGGATTGGGGGTCGCATGAAAAGTAAAATGTCCACACACACACACACATCTGAAGATGGAGCGCCAGCTACAAGATGTGTAGAAAATCCTTGGAGTATTAGGTGTACAGGAAATAAATACGGTAAAAGAGATGAGGTTCTTGTAGACAAAGCAGATTGCAGCCGTGAAGACTCCCACACTTTGGTTGAAAAAGCAGGGGTTACTATAGATCCTTGGTTTCAAGGAATTCTTTAGTTTGACACAGGATGAGGAAGGTAACTAATATACAAAAAGAGAAGGAGGAGGTATCTTATCTCAGTGGTAAAAGTGTACTAATAAGACAGAGAGAGGAGAAAACCAGGATAAGGATTACGGAGAGGAAGGGCTGATTTTTATCCAGGTGCAATATACGAAGGTCTGAATGAGCTGAAAGAAGAGGAAATACTTCCATTGTTTTGTGCGCCTTTGTGTGTTTGTTCATTCGTTCATGCATTTAATATCTATGTTTCCAGCAGAAGGCTCAGTGCTTTTGGTGAAGAGGCAGTGTCTGAGCCTGGAACTTTGCTTTTAGAGCTTAAGTTTTATTTTGGCTGGAGAGGAAAAGACCAGACATTTAATAGAGAAGAGAGAAGAGGGAAGAGGAAAGGAGGGGAGGAGAAGGGAGGAAGCGATTTGAAACAGAGGAAGGAAGCCTGCCCTTCTGATTTTCCTCCCCCTCCCTTTCCTCCACAATGGCAATTGCCCAGTGAAGTCACTCAGTCGGGTCTGACTCTCTGAGATACCATGGACTCTAGTCCACCAGGCTCCTCAGTCCATGGAATTTTCCAGGCAAGAGTACTGGAGTGGGTTGCCATTTCCTTCTCCAGGGGATCTTCCCGACCCAGGGATCGAATCTGGGTCTCCCGCATTGCAGGCGGATGCTTTACCGTCTGAGCCACCAGGGAAGCCCCAGGGAGAGAGCATTCCCTTTTATTTCTAATTTTTTTCAACTTACTAGTGTTCTAGCATAGAACCGTCTAGATATCACGAAGACTAGTACAACGATAAGCTCTAAAACTGATCCAGGCCCGAGGGTAACATTTTAACAGTATCATCCCAGAACCACATAAATCAGCATAACTTCTAGTAGTGGGTTGAATCTGGTCCCATCAAGAAGATATGTCAGGGAACTTCGCAGGTGGTCCAGTGGTTAAGAGTCTGCCTGCTAATGCAGGGGCCATGGGTTCGATCCCTGGCCTGGGAAGATTCCACATGACTCAGGGCAACCAACCCCATGTGCCACAACTGCTGAGCCTACACTCTAGAGCCTGTGCTCTGCAACAAGGGAAGGCAGGGCAGTGCAAGCCCACACGTCGCAACTGGAGAGCAGCCGCTGCTCATCACAGCCAGAGAAAGCCCGCACCCGGCAACAGAGACCCAGGGCGGCCAGAGCTAAGAGCAGGGAAGGCGTGGCCACGCCCTGACCTCCCAGTGCCCGAGAATGGGGCCTTCCTTGTACTTAGCATCTTTGCAGATGAAATTAATTTAAGAATCTCCAGGTAAAATGCGCCTGTATTCAGGATGAGTTCCCAAACCAATGACTGGTATCCTTATAAGAGAAATAAGAGGGCTATCTGAGACCCACATCAGAGGCCAAGGCCATATGGAGGCGAAGGCAGAGCCTGAAGCGATGCGGCCACAAAGAATGTCCGGAGCCCGCAGCAGCGGAAAGAGGCCAGGAGAGATTCTCCCTGAAGTGCCTTTGCAGGGACCCTGATCTACAAGTATCTTGAGTTTAGGCCTCCAGAACCGTGAGAGAAAAATTCCTTTCATCTTCAGATACCACATTTACGGTGATTTGTTAGGGAAGCCCTAGGAAACTAATTGGGCCATGCTAAGTCACTTTAGTCGTGTCCGAGTCTTTGCAACCCTACGAACCATAACCCACCACGCTCCTCAAGAAGACTGGAGTGGGTTGCCATGCCCTCCTCCAGGGGATCGTCCCGACCCAGGGATTGAACTTGTGTCTTACCTCTCCTGCACTGGCAGGCTGGTTCTTTACCCACTAGCTCCACCTGGGAATTCCTTGATCCACCTTGATGCAAACATAGTGCAAATGACTTAACAAGTAAACAACAACAACAGATTACTAAATGAAAACTCAGCAGCAGGCCCAGGAATCTACATTCTAATGAACGCCTCTAAATGTTAGTATATAAGGCTCGATAGCTGCAGATAAGGAGCAACAGAGTGTGGCTGCTGTCTTTTGGGATGGAAATGGCCCAATATTTCAAGATTTATCTATTTATTTTTAATGAAATAGGAAATCCCAAAGGGTGCCTTCCACTTTCTCAGCACAGAAGCCAGGATTATCAGGCAGAGGCATGAGATGCCCAGATTACTGTTATTGGAGACGTATAATTACTTAAGCCCTGGCTGAGCAGCAGCTGGAGCCACAAGCTGGAGACCTGGTAACTGGCCTCACTGGACAGGAAACCTCTCTGACTGTGCAGAAACTAACGAGGAAGGAGAGCTGCATGGTCAAGGGCTGGTGTCGGCAGGTAAACAGAAACCAAGCTGGAGAGGTAATGGAGAATCTGGGAAGCTTGATAACAAACATAACTAACACTCAGACGTGGATTAAGAGCTGACGGGTCGAGGCGGAAGGACCAAGCTCCTGAGCTCTGTAAGTGATATTTTCCACACCTCTGAAGGTAAGCAAGTAGGAACAGTTGAAATATGAGTAGAGAAAACAATGGTTAGGCAAACTAATCAGCACCTTTGGATGACCCAGGAAAATGACTCTAGATATTGGTGTTGCCCCTGTAAAATCTACATATTTATGCTTTCAAACTGGTAGGTGGTGGGTACAGTGTTAGGTATTGTGACGAATACAAGAGAAAAGAACCATACTCTTGAGGAGCAGGGAGGAAGACGGACACGAAGCCAAAGTTTCTGGGACACAAAGGAGGATGAAGTGTTTTTGAGGGCATCAGGGAGATTTCAACAAGGAGTGGCAGCTGTGCTGAGCCCGGAAGGCCGAGACAGGCATTCCTGAGAGCTGTGAGAGCAGGTCTCCTTGTGGTCACCCAACTGACACTCTGGGCCAGGCTCCAGTCACAGTCCTTCCTATGTATTAATGCACTTAACCCTCCCCTGTGAAGTGGGTACAGTGCTACCCTCATCTTATGGCTGGGGAAGAAGCTGAGAGACTTGCCACACATCATCCAAATGAGAGACAGCGGCCAGGTTTTGAGCTCCCGGGTCTCGTTCCCGAGCCGCCTGCTGCCTGCTGCCCTGCTTGGGTACAGGTGGAGGGGCCTGGGCTGGGGCCTGAAGGAGCCTGCAGGCTGGTGCCCAACTGGGGCAGGGCGTCTGCTGCAGGAGAACGGTGGGTTTCATTCTGCAGGCAACGAGGGGATACTGAGGGCTCATAGTGAAAGGAAAGAAACCAAATCCCGATTAGACTTTTGGAACCTAAGTTTGGAGGAAGACTACTTTGGGAAGGCGGGAAATGAAGATGGAAAGTTCAGGGGCAGCAGTGGGTAAGGAGGCTCCTCTTGAGGGAGAACTGCAGCAAGTCTTAACCAAGGCAGCAGCAGTGAGGACGGAAAGGTCGGTTCTGTAGCTTCTAACTTGCTGACCCGGCAAACTGGCGCCAGTAGAGAGAGGGGGAGAGGAAATGCAACCGGGGAGGGGTTGGTTCATTTGAGAGTAGGACGAAAGAGGAGTACTATTTAATTTTGCAAAGAGGAACTAGACTCTCAAATATTTGGAAAATTACTGAGTTGGTGGCATCTCCGTCTAGTCATGGCTATGGTTTCTCCTGTGGTCATGTATGGATGTGAGAGTTGGACTGTGAACAAGGCTGAGTGCCGAAGAATTGATGCTTTTGAACTGTGGTGTTGGAGAAGACTCTTGAGAGTCCCTTGGACTGCAAGGAGATCCAACCAGTCCATTCTGAAGGAGATCAGCCCTGAGATTTCTTTGGAGGGAATGATGCTAAAGCTGAAACTCCAGTACTTTGGCCACATCATGCGAAGAGTTGACTCATTGGAAAAGACTCTGATGCTGAGAGGGATTAGGGGCAGGAGGAGAAGGGGACGACAGAGGATGAGATGGCTGGATGGCATCACTGACTCAATGGACGTGAATCTGAGTGAACTCCGGGAGTTGGTGATGGACAGGGAGGCCTGGCGTGCTGCGATTCATGGGGTCGCAAAGAGTCAGACACGACTGAGCGACTGAACTGAACTGAACTGGAGCTTACTTGGTTGAACAAGATAATTGTGCCAGCCAGGTCATATTGTTTCTGTTTTCTTCATATTATGGTGGTTTGACATTTGACATCTTAAAAACCTTCCTACCCCTTTGGGGGCTAGACAATTCTCTTTCAAAAAATTTAATTTGGTTGTGCTGGGTCTCGGCAGCCTGCAGAATCTAGTTCCCTGATCAGGGACCAAACCTGGGCCCCTGCACTGGGAGGACAGAGTCTTAACCACTGGACCGTCAGGGGAGACCTGCTGCTGCTGCTGCTAAGTCACTTCAGTCATGTCCGACTCTCAGCCAGGTCATATTGTTTCTGTTTTCTTCATATTATGGTGGTTTGACATTTGACATCTTAAAAACCTTCCTACCCCTTTGGGGGCTAGACAATTCTCTTTCAAAAAATTTAATTTGGTTGTGCTGGGTCTCGGCAGCCTGCAGAATCTAGTTCCCTGATCAGGGACCAAACCTGGGCCCCTGCACTGGGAGGACAGAGTCTTAACCACTGGACCGTCAGGGGAGACCTGCTGCTGCTGCTGCTAAGTCACTTCAGTCATGTCCGACTCTGTGCGACCCCATAGACGGCAGCCCACCAGGCTCCCTCGTCCCTGGGATTCTCCAGGCAAGAACACTGGAGTGGGTTGCCATTTCCTTCTCCAATGCATGAAAGTGAAAAGTGAAAGTGAAGTCGCTCAGTCGGCTAGGCAATTCTTACAGATCGCAAAGGACTCAGCTGGGCGCACACTCTTGAAATGCAAATGAACCAACCCAGAGCCACACCTCCTCTACCTGGCCTGAACACCCTCCGGGCGATATTACTTTGCTTCAATTACCTTGGGTACTCCACAAATAGGACCACCCCTATAGCCTGCAGCTGATATTATTGAACTAGCCAGCTGTAGACTGGACCCTTCCCAACCTCACCTTTCCGGCAAAAATTAAAGGTTGCCCAGGTTCTCCACTCACTCCTGTCCCTTCAGCTCAATTACCTTGGGTACTCCACAAATAGGACCACCCCTATAGCCTGCAGCTGATATTATTGAACTAGCCAGCTGTAGACTGGACCCTTCCCAACCTCACCTTTCCGGCAAAAATTAAAGGTTGCCCAGGTTCTCCACTCACTCCTGTCCCTTCAGCCTCCGGACCAGCACTGGTGCTTCCGCATATGGCCCTGCATGGGGTTGCCATGCCTCCTGTTTCTAGGACCTGTGAGTACATTAAACTTGTTTTCACAAGCCTCTCCTTGTTCTTGTCTTCTCTCGAGGCCACGCTTGACTGCTCATCACCTGAAAAAGCACAAAACACAGGCAAAATCACCACCTCTGTCACCAAAAGAAGCTTTCCACAGCCACAGACTGTGCTGTTACCCTTGAGAGGAGAGATGGAAGAATATGGTTACCTCATTGCAAATCCATCTCTCCTCATGGAAGACCGTTCTGGGCAGAGATAGGATGCAATCCCCATATACTGAAAGCAGTTTATTAGACTATCAACTTTAATCTGGATAAAATAATTAAGCTCCAAAGGCCTTGGGTTTAATTTGTCTGTTATTTGGTGTTTAGTTAGCATTTATGTGCGCAAGTTGAACCCAACATTTGGAAATCAGGGGACAACTCTCTGACAGGAAATTGGTAAGAATCGAAACCTAAAGAAGGAGATTGAGATGACCTGATCCATAGTCTATAAATGTGTGGGGAGGAGGCCTAGGAGCCACCAAAGGCCAAGCAAGGCCCTCTGTGAGCGTGACAGTGGGGGGCATTTAGGGGGGTGGGTCAGTACTCTGATAGAACAGGGTTTCTCAGCCTTAGCACTGCTGTCATTCTTGAACCAGATCATTCCTTGTGGGGCCGTCCTTTGCTCTGTAGAATCTGAGCAGCAGCCGTGGCCCCTGCCTACCAGAGGCCAGAAACAGCCCCATCCCCAGCCCAGATTTGGGAGGAGCAGAAATCTCCAGACATTTCCAGATGTGCTGAGGGGAGGGAACAGAATCCTCCCTGTTTGCAAACCCCAGAAAGAGACTTATATTAGATTCCATTTTTTGCTACTTATTAGCTGTGTGGCCTCAGCCTGTTAGTCAACCTCTCAAACTTCAATATCCTCATTCCAAAAGAGAAAGCAGTGAGTATATGTGATTTTGTCTGCCAAGAACCCCCTCAGTCCAGTTCAGTTCAGTCTCTCAGTCGTGTCCCACTCTTTGCAACCCCACGGACTGCAGCACACCAGGCCTCCCTGTCCATCACCAACTCCCGGAGTTAACTCAAACTCATGTCCATTGAGTCGAGAATGCCATCCAATCATCTCATCCTCCATCGTCCCCTTTTTCTCCCACCTTCAATCTTTCCCAGCATCAGGGTCTTTTCCAATGAGTCAGTTCTTTGCATCACGTGGCCAAAGAATTGGAGTTTCAGCTTCAACATCAATCTTTCCAATGGATATTCAGGACTGATTTCTTTTAGGATGGACTAGCTGTCCAAGGGATTCTCAAGAGACTTCTCCAACACCACAGTTCAAAAGCATCAACTCTTTGGTGCTCAGCTTTCTTTATAGTCCAACTTTCACACCCATACATGACTACTGGAAAAACCATAGCTTTGACTAGGTGGACCTTTGTCAACAAAGTAATGTCTCTGCTTTTTAATATGCTGTCTAGGTTGGCAGTAGCTTTCCTTCCAAGGAGCAAGCATCTTTTAATTTCATGGCTGCAGTTACCAATTTGGATGCAGTCGCAAAAACGACAGAATGATCTCTGTTCGTCTCCAAGGCAAACCATTCAATATCACAGTTATCCAAGTCTATGCCCCAACCAGTAATGCTGAAGAAGCTGAAGTTGAACAGTTTTATGAAGGCCTACAAGACCTTTTAGAACTAACACCCAAAAAAGATGTCCTTTTCATTATAGGGGATTGGAATGCAAAAGTAGGAAGTCAAGAAACACCTGGAGTAACAGGCAAATCTGGCCTTGCAATGCGGAATGAAGCAGGGCAAAGACTAATGGAGTTTTGCCAAGAAAATGCACTGGNTCTGCATATCTGAGGTTATTGATATTTCTCCCGGCAATCTTGCTTCCAGCTTGTGCTTCATCCAGTCCAGAATCCCCTACTCTTGGGACTTCCTCTTCCTTCCACTCCAACCATTTGGCCCCAGTTGGGGTGGTCACATTCCTATCAACTACAGGATACCACTGCCCACTCCCGCTGGGCCCATTTGAGCCTGTCTACAAAACGAAGAAAGAGAGTTAGTCCATCTCTGGTGGAGGAAAGCCAAAGATATGAAACTCCTAAATGACTGGAAGCCACACAGGGCATGGAAGAGGCCAATTTGCAGAGAGACAATACAGAGACAATGAGAAGGCAAAGCGAAGCCAACCCAAACTCCCCATATTTGCCTCAGCCAGTGTGGCTTTGGCTTATGACACCCCAAGAATTTTCATCAGTAAAAAGCTATCAGTGTCTACCTCCTAGTGTTGTCTTGAAGATGGTCTGTGATGATGCAAAGTACTTAGCAGAGAGCCTCGCCTGGTCTGTTCTCTACATATAGTCATTGCCATGGTTAAGATCATTGGTATCATTCTTCTTCTTGTGAGCTTGTCATTCCAGAAACTGAACAGCCTGAAGTTCCAACGGTGCTATTCTATGCCTGTGTACCTTACACCCGGCATACCTCTCCCACTCCTCACCTCCCTCCTATACTCCTATTCTACCTACAAAACCTTCCTGAGGCCACTCTCTAAAGCCCTTCAGTAAGAGGCAGTCACTTCCCTCTTCACACTCCGTTTGTCTCTCTCAGTTGTACACTGATGTACGTATCTAGCTAAGTGACTGTCTTCCCAGCCGACTGCAGGGAACCCCGTGTTTCTATTTCTCTTCTTAGCTTGAATCCTCAGCATCCAGGACAGCGCTGCTCTCCTTCACCCATCAGCATTCTGTGCCTTGAGAAGAGGACCTGCGGAAACAGAAAGGCAGGCCTGCTGAAAGCTCCTCAGTCCTCATGTTCCCTGCCTGATGAAGAAAGCGCTAACAGATGGGAAACAGTGTGCTTGGAGCCTAGTAAAATTAGTGTCCAAAAAGCCAAGAAGGTTGCCTCCAGCTCTGAGCAAAGACCAGCAGAATCGAAGCCTGTGAGACATGATGAGCTGGAATAAAATGAGCCTAGAATGTGTCTGTCTGTGTGTGAGAAGACCTAACGCCACCTCCAGCCAAGCAAGGCCCTTTCTCCTGCCTTTCGCTCCCAGGCTCTGAGCCCCTGTGATGGACATGTCCACACCCTCACAGTTATGCAATGGGAGGGAAGTCTCAGCAAGATCATGTGCACCCAGCTGGCACTGCCTGGTGTCATTAAGGCCATGCAACTCACTTGCCTCGCTCTAACTCCATGGTCAGCAAGGACGCTCCCATGGAGTGTCCCTACAGGGCAGGAAACACACTATCCAGCTGATACAAATTTTTAAGTATTGTTAGAAGTTCAACACACCTGGCATGCCCAGTGCTTCTTTACAGAAGAAAGCTGTGCCAAGTTCATCTGTCCACACATGGCTTGGGCCACTTGTTTGAGTAAAACCAGCTGCCTCGGCCTCTAGTAATTGAATCGATTACCAATGTCTCAACGAAAACACCCGCTTAAAGGCATCGGTTTGGCCACTTGTTATGAGATGGCCCATGTGAAACTCCGCCCAATGCAAAATCTGGATATAGAAAATGATGGTGAGGTCTGTGGATCACATTTTGTCTTGGAGTGAAGATGTAATGAACAGAGGGAACCTGCATTCCTGTGTGATGAGATGCCCTTGTTCCTAACACAGCCCTTGTTCCTAACACATGCCCTTGAGCCTAACATGCAGCTTGGAAAGTACATTTTATTTTATTTTATTTTATTTTTTTTACAGTACTGTATTGGTTTTGGCATACATTGACATGAATCCGTCACGGGTGTACATGAACTCCCAAACATGAACCCCCCACCACCACCTCCCACCCCACATCATCCCTCCGGATCATCGCCATACACCAGCCCCAAGCATCCTGCATCCTGCATCGAACATAGACTGGCGATTCGTTTCTTACATGATAGTATACATATTTCAGTGCTATTCTCCCAAATCATCCCACTCTCAGGAAACTATATTTTAGAGTGTGGTTAATGGTCAATTTTGCTAAGGCTGACCAAGCCTGGATTCTAGAAAACTGAAGGCTAGATTCTGAGTCATGGCAAGTCCTTGCCTCTGTAGCTCAAACATCTCTAACTTCAGTTATACTGACTAGATTTGAAATAATTTTCACGTGCTAATTAACACCCTATAGAGGGATTTCCCTATAGCTCAGATGGTAAGGAACCTGCCTTCAATGCAAGAGACCCAGGTTCAGTCCCTGGGTCAGGAAGATCCCCTAGAGAAGGAAATGACAATCCCCTCCAATGTTCTTGCTTGGAGAATTCCATAGACGAGGAGCCTGGTGGGCTACAGTCTGTGGGGTCCCAAAGAGTAGGATATGACTAAGTGACTAATACACAATTAACACGCAGATTTCTATTTCTCACCCTTTAGTAAGATACAGGAAATGGACATCTTTTCCCTACTCTGGTTGAAAGGCTATTAGGGATCTGCTTTATTGGATTCTTTCACTGAACTTCAAACTCATACGTCTTTTGGAGTCTGGAAGCAATACAAGGTGGTTACCCTGGGTTTCTCGCTTTCACGAGAAAAGTGTGGAAAAAAAAAAAAAAAGGACACATGTGTTTGAAATAAAAGGAGCATCTACTATCACGGGAAATAAACAGATGTGTAGATCCACAAATGGAACACCCCTGCAAAGGAACAGAAAAACAGAAAATGCAAAAATGCCCCAGTTAACAAGTTCTCACATTTGTTTCAGTCAGTCAGTCAATTNAAAAAAAAAAAAAAGGACACGTGTGTTTGAAATAAAAGGAGCATCTACTATCACGGGAAATAAACAGATGTGTAGATCCACAAATGGAACACCCCTGCAAAGGAACAGAAAAACAGAAAATGCAAAAATGCCCCAGTTAACAAGTTCTCACATTTGTTTCAGTCAGTCAGTCAATTCAGTCGCTCAGTTGTGTCTGATTCTTTGCGACCTCATGGACTATAGCATGCCAGGCCTCCCTGTCCATCATCAACTTCCAGAGTTTACTCAAACTCATGTCCATTGAGTCGGTGATGCATGTGTTTGAAATAAAAGGAGCATCTACTATCACGGGAAATAAACAGATGTGTAGATCCACAAATGGAACACCCCTGCAAAGGAACAGAAAAACAGAAAATGCAAAAATGCCCCAGTTAACAAGTTCTCACATTTGTTTCAGTCAGCCAGTCAATTCAGTCGCTCAGTTGTGTCTGATTCTTTGCGACCTCATGGACTATAGCATGCCAGGCCTCCCTGTCCATCATCAACTTCCAGAGTTTACTCAAACTCATGTCCATTGAGTCGGTGATGCCATCCATCCATCACATCATCTGTCGTCCCCTTCTCCTCCCGCTTTTAATCTTTCCCAGCATCAGGGTCTTTTCAAATGAGTCAGCGTTTCACATCAGGTGGCCAAAGTATTGGAGTTTCAGTTTCAGCATCAGTTCTTCCAAAGAATATTCAGGACTGATTTCCTTTAAGATGGACTGCTTGGATCTCCTTGCAGTCCAAGGAACTCTCAAGAATCTTCTTCAACACCACAGTTCAAAAGCATCCACTCTTCCCTGTTCAGCTTTCTTTATTATAGTCCAACTCTCACATCCATGCAGGACTACTGGAAAAACCATAGCCTTGACTAGACGGACATTGGTTGGCAAAGTAATGTCTCTGCTTTTTAATATGCTGTCTAGGTTGGTCATAGCTTTTCTTCCAAGGAGAAGCATCTTTTAATTTCATGGCTGCGGTCACCATCTGCAGTGATTTTGGAGTCCCCAAAAATAAAGTCTCTCACTTTGTTTAAACAAAACATTGTTTCCCCATCTATTTGCCATGAAGTGATGGGACCGGATGCCTTGATCTTAGTTTTCTGAATGTTGAGTTTTAAGTCAACTTTTTCACTCTCCTCTTTCACTTTCATCAAGACGCTCTTTAGTTCTTTGCTTTCTGCCCTAAGGGTGGTGTCATCTGCATATCCGAGGTTATTGATATTTCTCCCAGGAATCTTGTGCTTCATCCAGCCTGGCGTTTCTCATGATGTACTCTGCCTATAAGTTAAAAATAAGCAGGGTGACAATATACAGCCCTTCCAAGCACCTTCACATGCGTTCTCATTTAATCCTCCTAGTGATTCTGTGAGCTTTAGTTTTTATTTCACACAAAGAAAATGGAGATCTGAGAGGTCATCCAAGGTCACAGGACAGAGGAAGAATTTGAACCAGAGGGAAGCCCAGTGAGTTTACTGGATGGATGACTGTCATTCTTTTACTGCATGGAGGTTAAGAGCACATGTTTTGGAGTCAAGAAGAGCTGTTTTCAACTCACAGGTTTTCCATGTCCCAGCTAGGCAGAGGACCAAGGCAAGTCACTAGCTCCTCTAAGCTTCATTGTTCTCATCTTTAAAGTGGGGGTGACAGTGCTCCACACCCTATGCTGATGTTACAAGCAAAAAATGAGATAATATATTAAAAGTGTCTAATGCCATGCCAGAACACAGTTAAGCACACAATAAATGTGACTTTTCCTCCTTCACGTTGTTCTAATTACTACTTAAGTAGGAGATACCGAGGTGTGTCTCACCCCAAACTCTTATTCTTAGTACTTATTCTACTGTAACTAACACATTATATTTTTTTCTCTCCTTTTCAACATACTGTAGATCTGGTCTTTCCTTCTCGTCAACACAATTTTTCTTTGCTTTCCTCTGGATTGCAGTAAACCGCACCTACACGGCTGACCACATGAACTGCTTTTTGTTTGTTTTAGAAATTAATATTTAGGAATTAAAGATAGTTTAAACAAAATCCCATGTATTTGGAAATTAAACATCTACTTATCAATGATGGGTGTATCTAAGATGGCTTACCACCTCTTACAGGTATCTGTCTGTCCTAGTCCTTATCATTTCATTTAGTAAACACCCCCAGAACCCAGATCTAGGGTAGGAAGCCCAGCCCTGGTCCTTCACATGAGTCATCCTTCGGACAAGAACTTAGCCTGCGAAACATGTGTTGGCTTTTGGTTTGCATCTTCCTGCACCAAGTGAATGGATTTGAGGGTCTCTAGTAGTGAAGCTTCTGTTAGGTCCATATGATTTCTGTCCTTTATCGAGCCCATCTTTGCATGAAATGTTCCCTTGGTATCTCTAATTTTCTTGATGAGATCTCTAGTCTTTCCCATTCTGTTCTTTTCCTCTATTTCTTTGCACTGATCACTGAAGAAAGCTTTCTTATCTCTCCTTGCTATTCTTTGGAACTCTGCATTCAGATGCTTATATCTTTCCTTTTCTCCTTTGTTTTTTTGCCTCTCT
>SJYX01016915.1:257393-276394 GCA_006410675.1 Oreotragus oreotragus
CAAAAGGGAGGGGACGTTTCTGTCGAGGGGATATTCCGTGTTGCTTGTTGAGCGCTGGGGCCCCGGCCGGGCCTTGCGGGTCCTCTCGGGCGGCTCAGGTGGGAGACAGAAGTTGACAGGTCGGCGTCCCCGAGGTCGAGGTGCACCCACACGCGGGGCGAAAGCTCCAGCGCTGGGGCGAGGGGCGCCCCGCGCGCCCGGGAGTGAACCCCAGGGCCGGGCTCCAAGCGGGCGGGGGCTTGAGTCAGGGGTCGCACCGCGGAGCCGGGGTATTGGCGATAGTGCTGATCACAGCTCTTAGTTTTAGCGTTTGGAGCTCCCGAGGCGAGGGCGGAGACGCGCGTTGCCCCGGGCTGGGTGCTTCAGACCGGGAGATGGGGGCTGGGGTGGGCTGGAGGAGTGGTCCCTGAGCGAGGTGCCGCGCACACCCCCCCCGCGCGGCCCCCTTCGCCGCGCACTTTCCTGGTAGGAAGGGAGAGCGAGGCAGGCTCACGTGTAACCGCACCGGAGCCTCCTCTGGCCTGAGCCCGTTCTGGGTAAGTCCCAAACCTTCCCGAGCAACCCTGGCTGGGGCAGGCCCGGAGGGGTCCTGCGTGGAGGCGCCGGGTCCAGTTGGTGCCGCCAGGGATTTGTCGTTTGGGCTGGCGGGTTTCCTGCCATAGGTATCCCAGGAGCAAATGTGAACTGTGAGGTGAGCCCTGCGGCTCAAGAGTGTAAAGTCTTCAAAGATCCTTTGGCTGCTAGCAGCCGGGGCTTATTCGCATTTTTCTTTCCTAGGGCAACCTGTTGCATTGCAAGAGCTGAGGGGTTTGGTTCCCAGTCTGCAGAACAGAGCTTCCCTCTTAAATCCCCTTTAAGGAGGGGCACTTGGGAGGAAGGTGCTGCCTGCAGTCTTTTGCATCTGTGGGAGTTTTGAAGTCAGATTCTTGGGAGATGAGACTGTACAGGATTAGAAGGGATGGCATGGAGGCTGTGTTTCTGTGAGGAAGAAAGTCAGAAGCCAAATTCCTTAATCACAGATTTCACCTGCACTTGAGGCCTAGTAGACTTGTCCAAATCCAGAGCTCTGGTTAAAGACCTAATGGGGTGAGGGATACTGGCAGGTAGAAAAGAGCTGTACATCTCCATCATAGGTGCTCAGAGGAGCCACCTTTTCCGGTAACTGTGCCTTTGACAGGTCCCATACGTGTATAATTTTTGAGTTCGATCATACCTAAGTGTTTGGGGAAGAGGAGGAAGAAAACACTTTTGTATTTTAAACCACAGCAAAACAAGAAACTCCTTTTGTAAAATACAGTGTACCCCAGTGGCTTTAGAAGCAAACACATGTGGGCTAGGAAGTTCTCAGCTTTCCTTTCTGCAATGTGATACACTGGTTAAGCTCCCATAGGCCTCAGAGCCTCTATTTCTTCATTGTGAATGGAAGTTGTCACTATTTGCAGGTTTATTATGCGATTTGGGCGGGGGAGAAACATATAAAACAACCAGGTATGTTAGTAGGTGCTCAATACATGGTATCAAAGGGCAGTATCGAAGGGCAGACAGTCCCTGCGTTACGAAAATTAGCATTACTAATGCACTGGCTTTCTAAATCTGAATGACCTCATCTTGTCACTGTAATGAATTTCCTGGAAGATAAATCTTGTCTAGTTATTGGCTGTCTTCTTAAAAATCACAGCAGTTGTATGTAATTGCAGGTGTTATGTTCCCACTGTAGATTTAAATTATTATTTGTCTCCTTAAATAATGCACGGAGGGCTGTGCTGTCTTGTTCATATCCTAGACCAGTCTCTAGCCCTGTCCCGAGGACTAGTGCTTTCTTTCCAAAGTAAATAGGAAGATGTCGAAAAACAGGCAGAGATCCATGTCCTGCCTGAACTTTTAACTCTAGATCCACAAGAAACAGCAGCCAGAGACCAGCCCCGGTATGTGCAGAAAGTAGTTTCGTAGCAGAAACCAAGGAGGAGTGATAAAAAAAAAAAGTGAGACTTTTTCACTGACCTTTTAAAACTCCAATATTTTCCCTTGTTTTGCAGCATATAGTAAGGATAAAGACAAGGAAAAGAAGCTGGATGATGAGAGTAATAGCCCGACGGTCCCCCAATCAGCATTCTTGGGGCCCACCTTATGGGACAAAACCCTTCCTTATGACGGAGATACGTTCCAGTTGGAATACATGGACCTGGAGGAGTTTTTGTCGGAAAATGGCATTCCCCCCAGCCCGTCTCAGCATGACCACAGCCCCCACCCTCCGGGGCTGCAGCCGACCTCCTCAGCGGCCCCTTCCGTCATGGACCTCAGCAGTCGGGCCTCCGCACCCATTCACCCTGGCATCCCACCCCCAAACTGTGTGCAGAGCCCCATGCGACCAGGTAAACTCCCAGATGGTTCTGCCTTCCCCTGGGGAGGAGGGGAGCAAAGGGGGAGGACAGATCTGACGTGAACGTGAACGTCTTGATCCTCAGGGGTGCATCTGAAAAGGGGAGCCTTGAATTTCAGCCACGGTAGTGGTTGTCCCATTTCAGTGAGTGCATTACCCAGAGCGTCTGCTAAAGGCCGACTCTATGGAACCTACCCCCAGAAATTCTGATGTTTCAGGTCTGGCTGAGGCTTGGAATATGCATTTTTATCCAGCCCCAGTGGGGATTCTAATGCAGCTGATCCAAGGACTGCAGTTTGAGGAATACCAACCTGCGGTTAATGATTCAGATAATTTAGGCCTCGACTCACCTCCGTCTCTTTTCCTCCTTCCCCAAGTACACAGATAACAGGACCTTGCTGAATAATTTGGGTGGACCGTCTGTATAATGCTGTGGTTTACCTGTATTCATTGCTTTTTCGGCCTGAAGGGCAACAAGATGTGAGTGAGGGGTGGGGGGCAGGTATCTTTTTCATCCATTCCATCTTGTGTTGTCAGTTGAGAAACTGAGTCTTAAAGTAGCTCTCACCTTAAGCATGACTTAGCCTTCTTCAGCATCCGATACTGTCTTTCTCTTCACTATTCCTACCAAATTGTTCCTTTTTTTTTTTTTTCATTTTCATCTTTTCACCACACGTAATCCACTTTTATCAAAACCTACAAGGCTGGCTTTAAATGATGTTGAAATATTGCACAAAAACGTTACCTGAAATGACCGGTACTTCAAAACCCACCTGCAAACGCTCAGATGTAAACACGAGTGAAGGCGCTCTGTCTCTGTGTCTTTAGCCCCCTGTTGTACAAAACACACAGGAAGAAAAGCCGTTTCATGTGCACAGGTAACCGGGAACAGAGATGCAGTGGATGTCGTCAGGAAGGTCACCGAGCCAGGGGCCTAAGCTGCGGGGAGGCCAGAAAGCAGGACGGTGGGAGACTCGGGCCGGAGATCATTCCCGAACTCTGTGTCCTCGGCTCATGTAGAATTTTTGTGGCACACAGAGCAAGATGAAAATGAAGCTGTGCAGAGGAGGAAGAGAATGCCTCTGCCTCAAAATGTTAATATTGGAGTTAAAGCTCTCCCATCCAGTCTCTCTGTGTGGCCCCTTCTTCGAAACCCACTTTGAATTACAGCTTCCAGGGTGCTGCCTGGAANGAACTCTGTGTCCTCGGCTCATGTAGAATTTTTGTGGCACACAGAGCAAGATGAAAATGAAGCTGTGCAGAGGAGGAAGAGAATGCCTCTGCCTCAAAATGTTAATATTGGAGTTAAAGCTCTCCCATCCAGTCTCTCTGTGTGGCCCCTTCTTCGAAACCCACTTTGAATTACAGCTTCCAGGGTGCTGCCTGGAACAGCATGAAATCTTAGCCCCTGCCCCCCCCCACCACCACCGGGGGCCACAGAAGCTACGGAGACACTCCTTTCATTTGAGCCTGACTCCCTGTTACTTAGGACACACAGGGGCATTCTCCCAGGAACAGACTACAAAATAAATAATCGTCAGCGCGAGAAGGGAGTCAGGAGGAAGGGCCCAGTGGGAAGGCTTAGCTGTGCCTCTGTCATCTGGTCGCAGCAGTGGGACTTTACAAAGTGCTGCAGCCTTTCTGGGCCTCGATTTCCCTTTTGTGCAGGAGGGTGTCATTTCTGTTCGATTGGATCGTTGCGAAAGTTAGAGATAATGTGTCTAAGGGGTCAGATGACTAGCACTAGATATTTCTTAATGAGCGCAGTTATGATCATTATTCTGTTCGTGTCAGCTTCTATCATTTCTTCCAATGCTTGTTTTCTGAAATACCTTCGTAGAGTAACTAGGTACAGTGTATAACCCTTTGTTTTGTAGAGAAATGTCAGGAGATTTTGACCAGTAGTTTTTGGCTTGCAGTGTTCTAAGCCTAAAGTTATTTCTCAGTCTTCTGTTCATGTATAGGATGTGTGCCATGTCAGAAATGCTGCATTATTTTTCCCCCAAAAAGGCATGCTGATTGTTGGGTCCCCACCCTTAGGTTCCTACTGAAAAATCAAGAATTGGGATTTTGGAGCTTGAAAATCATTTGAATCAATAGTGATCAATGACTTTCAGAAACTTGTGATGCCCTCCTCCGACTTGCAGTCCATAGCAAAGGACTCCTGCTTTCAGTCGGCTGTCATTTTGTTAGGTTGTGGAGTTAAAGACGCTTGGATCAAAGGGTGCACTGGGACCTAGAAATAAGTTCTTCACTTACATATCTTTTTTCATAATGGAAGCACACTTCATAAATAACCCTCTTCAGTTCATTTAAACTCAATGATATTCCTGACAAAAAAAGAAGAAGTTAGAGCTCTTCTTGAAATACCCAGTGCAGATAAAATAACACTGCTGTTCTTACAGAGGTGATAATACAAAGGAAATTCTAGGGAATGTGGAAGATGGATGGTATATCACAGGCAAACCTGAAAAAGGAGAAAGTCCTTCACTATTCTGTGCAATCACAGTGGTGACCTGAATAGAAATACCAAGTAAACCGTGAGGAAAACAAATCCTGGGAAGGGAAGAGCACAGAGGTAGCTGTGAACATTCTGGGAACTATAGAAGCTCAGTCTGGAGCAAGATTTCTCAGCTTTGGCACTGTTATGCTTCAGGTCAGTAGTCTTTGCTGTAGGGGCTACCCTGTGCTTTGTGGGATGTTTAAGGGCATCCCTGCCCTCTGTTCTGTAGAAGCCAGTAAACCCTCCCTACCCCAACCTGTGTGACCAGTAAAGACGTCTTGGGTTACTGCCAAATGTCCCCAGAGGGCAAAATCACCCCCACCCTCTCCCCACCCCCAGCCCACCCCAGAACTACTAATCTCAACTTGCGATTTAAACGGCCACATCTGGGCTTAATTCAGGATCCTGTCACACACATGGATGCTTTATACCTCCTGTAATGCATTATGGCAAAGCTTTTGAAGCAGTCAGGAGACCTTAAGTTGAAATATAACAAGAAGAACTACAACAAGACATATAACATTAATGAGAGCATAGTTATCCACTTTTAGTTAATAAAACTAAGACATCGGGCCAATCAGGAGATAACTGCAAAGCAGTTTGTTCAATATTTGTTTTCTACTCTCTGCTCAGCATGCATCTTTTGAGTTACGCTTGGTAGCATTGTACCATTCGTGTTACTTGTGTGGTTGAAGGGAAGTGAAAGAGATGACAAATTATACATTTCTGGGTTTACCCCAAGTGTGTCTCTGAATGACAAGGTGAGTGTTCCTGTGAATTCTCTTAGTGTTTACCCTGACTGCCCTCCAAGCCCTCTCTTATTTTATACACCCATCATTATCCCTCTGTTTACCTGTCTGTTCAAAGAAAGAGTTAAATATTTGAATACAATTTTCCTTGAAGAAATAACCCAGGGATCCGCTGAAGCCTCGTCTGGCAGTGGGGGTTACTGCTATGCTTTCTGGGCTGACATCTTAATCAGGAGCAGTGGTGGTTCCAGAATGCTGTAGGCATCGGCAGGGGCTTCTCAGGCATTTGAGGTGCAGCTTCCTGGACATTCCTGAGCCCGCAGGGATGGCAGGAGTTGTCCTGACCACTTCATTGTATGTTTGTCAGATGCTATCAGAGGCGGTGCCCGGGAGTGCTTTCCTGGAGGTATGTGCTGCATACTGGAAAAAAGAAGAATCAGTTTGCCCTGAGAATTGAGTGATTGCTTTAAGGACAGCAGTCCCTTTAGGGAAAGTCATCTATAGCAGACAAAGGCAGAGTTATTTTTAAATCACATGCTTGTAAAGCCAGAATTGAAATTGTTTCCTCTGGTGGTTTTTCTTTGAATAGCTTGGAGATGTCCTACCACCATTAGACCCATATTCAGCTGAGAATTACGAAGCCTCTCTTTCCAGTTCTGAGCACGAACTGGGTTGTGGTAAAGGCTGGTTATGGAGTAAAGTGAGAACCCTTCTGTGTGTGGGGGGAGGGTGTGTGGGAAGAGGAGGATGGGGAGGTCGGGGAGACCCCACTGGAGCTTGGCAGGATGGAATCAGCGTTGTGTGTGCTCCGTTCTCCTCTCGTAATGAGGTTCTGATGTGGGAGGGAGATACTGCCATGGGATCCGAATCGTGATGTCAGGGAGTTCTGTGCTGGGGCCTCTGGGATTACGAGGGGTCCTGCTGAAGCAACTGAGTTCTTTGGGCTTTTCTGACACCGTGAGACGAAGCTTCGATTTCTCCCTGCCCTGTAGGGCGTGCAGTTCATGTACCTTCCCGTCCCGTGTGCTGGTCACGTCTGCAGGTTGGGAGTGCTCTAAGTTGAGGTTCACTGCGCCCTGCGTGTCTCCAGAGTGCTTTCCATTCACTGGGATCAAGGAGGCCTTGAGGGGAGAGCGTCAGCTTTGTCCTCGAAGCAGGCAGACTTTTTTAGGTTTCAGTTTCTTGTACGAGTTCATCTTCTCCGCCACACCCTGCAGAGGACAGGCTTGCCCTGCTGTCTTGGCTTTGCCATCTGTAACGTTCCCGGGTCTGCGCATCTTCTGGCAGGAGGTTTCTGGACAGGGGTGCATGATGAGGGTGACGAGGTGCTTAAGAGCATCAGCTCTGGGCCCAGGGCCTTGGGTTCACAACCTGGATGTACACAGGCATGCTGTGTAACGTTGAGTCCATTTCTGGACCTCTTTAAGCCTTGGTTTTCCCAGCGGGAGATGGACACTGGGCATAGTCCCCCTCCCATGGGGTGTTAGCGGGCTGTGTGACACACGCCTCCGCAAGCTGGGAGCTGGAGGGATGTCGTGGCTTGCCAGCAGGGAAAGGAACGGCCTGTTCCCAACCCCGTTCTCCATTGAGGGATTTGTTTCATCCAGCACCCTTCCCTCTGCAAAACTAGGACGTGGGGTGTTTTGTGGTCCGCCCCGCAGCGGCCCTATACCCTGAAGGCTGCCTGACATTGTGGCCTCATTCTGGATTAGAACAAGTCACTTCCCTGATGTTACTCCAGCAGTTTCTGGGTTCTCACTTCACGTCCTCCAGTGTAGACACAGCCGCTTGCTGGGTGCCCAGCCCCCAGCTCCCTTCCGCGTGAGCCTGGGCGACCCTGGCTGCCTGCCCGTGCGCTCCGTGTGCCCCAGGCACGTGGCTGTGCCCCGCGGAGCTCGCCCGGCCCTGGGTGGCGAGCTGGCCTCCTGCCACCCTCCCGCCCCCACCCTCGCTTCCCTTCCCAGGCACGCCGCTGTGAGTGCAGCCAGCGATCGTAATCCTGACCCTGGCACGAGAAGGCCGCGCTCCGGAGGGCCGTTCCCATGCCAGGGAAGCCTGCTCTGCCCCACGTCCTAGCCAGACCCCAAGTGCCCAGCTGCCCAGAGGCGCTGTCTTCTTTGTGCCACTGCGGTGGGCAGGCTTCCTGCAGGCCGGCTCCTGCCAAGGAGCTTGGCAGAGGCTTTTCAGTTCAGCTGGTGTCTACCAGACGAGAAAAATAGCAGAGTAAAGACAGAACTAGGTAGAGCAGAAGAAGAGGGTGGGGGAGGTGGGAAGGAAGGGGCCGCGATAACATCCTGGTGCAGAGAGCCAGAGGGTGAGAGACAACCGTGATTTATTGGGTTTTGCAGAAGCCTCCCCGCCAACCAGCACTAATCACTTGTACCCAGGAATCATTTTTTATGTCTCAGCAGTGAAGATGGAGGGAAGCGAGAGGGTGGCAGGGGAAGTATTAAGATGGAAGAAGCTTTGGAAGAGAATAAACGAGAGAGGGACGGGGAGGTGCAGGGCCTGCATCTGGTTCTGTAATGGGAAGGGCCAAGAATATCGGTGCCAGGTCATATCCCACTTTATTATACTGCTTGGTGTTCCCCCAGCACGTGTCTTAACCTGAAACCACTCAACCACTGTTTTGGAATAGACTGAAATGTGTTTCTGACCTAGGTGCTTGCTAGCTCACCATTCAGATGTCCATCAGGGTGACCTGTGTTGGATACGCGGGTCGTCCAAGCAGCTTGTCACGCTTGTAGGGCACAGGATCCCCCAAACACACCTGGTGTAAATCCCGTCCCTGCCACGTTCGCCCTTGCTCTTGGAGACGTCCTTTAAATGGTGTGAGCTTTGCATTTCCCATCTGGAACTTCGGAGAAATCCCTGGACCTGCCTTCTAGGCTGTTGAAGGATTGCTGAAGAATTCTTGGCACAGTGATGAGCCCGCAGCAAGCGCCCAGTCGCAGCTGCTCTGAGGGCTTCCTCATTCCCGTCTGGTCTCCTCTCTCATAGGAGGACCTCATCTCTAGTTGGGTTCCTGGGGAGTCTCCCCTCTTCTCCCTTCCTGGCCAGTTAAGGCCTTTGGAGTTGGTGTTTCTCCTTTGCTTCTCTGCCGAGTCTTGCTCACCCCCTTCTTCACCTCTGAGTTTTAATTAACCTTGGATCACTAACTGTAACCTTTATTCAGTCCTCCTTGCTCATGAGATTTAAAAAAAAAAATCAGACAAGCAAAATCTAGCCCAAAGAAGTTCTTGAGTAGAAGATTTCTCCGTGACATATATGGCTAGTAAATCAATCAGTCCATCAGTTGATGTTACTATTGTGACTTTTTACTAACAGGCAAGAGTCCCACTTGAAGGAAATACAGTGAACTCAGGGGTAAAGAAATCGTACAGGCATGTTAGGGCACTGGGAAAGGAGGAAAGTCTAGTCCGTCCTCCTGCTTACCAGCAGGACTTTCCAAAAGCATTCCAGAGTAATTCCTCCTCCCCCCACAGAGGTCCTTTAATGGAGAAATCTTGACTCTTTCCACACATTTATCTTCTTATCTGCAAAGTAACATCTTCGTTGGGATGATGTGAGGTTTCTGATGTCCGTGAAGGCCAGCATGGCACCTCCTGTAGTAAGCCAACCCTGACCCGACCAGTCCCGTCACTTTCCTCTTGTCAACAGTGGGAAGACGTCGAGCTGGGGGCACGTGGGTGATCCCCAGCAATAGCCTCAGCTGTGGATCTGTGCTTCCCCCTGGGGAAGACAGACAAGGGTGTGATCGGGCTGCTGGTCCCAAGGAGACGGGAGTTCAGTAGGGAAGATGGAGCATTTAGGTTGAATGATGAATGACAGAACAAGCTAGCATGTTCCAGGCTAAAGGATGAGTCCACGGAGGCCTCCAGTAGCTAGGGAAAGAGGAGGGTGAAAGAGTCAGCCTGAAAAATGAGTGAAACCTCGGAAAATTAATGCGGGGGCAGCACCGTCAGTCAGGGCTGCCAGGTCTCAGGGAAGCAGCGCTGCCTGGGGCGGGAGGGCCTGGGGGTGATGCTTCTTGCGGGGTCAGGCCTTCCCGGGTCTCATGCGTGACGGAGGAGCCGGGATGGACAGCAGCGATGGTGTGGTGGAGCATGGAGGTGGGAACGCCCGTGGGTGTCCAGGGAGCAGGGTGTCGATCCAGTTTGGCTTGTGCAGAAAACTCACATGAAGGAGGCAGGAGCGTGAGTCTGCAGAGGCAGGTGCCAGCCAGGCTGGCAGCTTCATGAACGCCAGGCTCCTGAGCTTGAACTTGGTCCAGGAGGCAGTGGGGGGCCATTGAAGGTTTCTGAGCAGGGAAGCGGCATGTGGATGTTCCCGCTTGGGTTCAAGGTTGGATTTGAAACATTTTTAGATCCTTCACAACAGTTTCCTCTGGCAAACCGGGACTTCCTTATTTTTGTTGTTTGGAAAATAAACACTCTTCCTTGAACATCAAACAGCTTTTCAAAACACAATGTTCTAATGATCTAGAGAAAGTAATTCAAAAACATAGGGTTTAAGTTTCACTTATAAAGCCCATAATTTTGGTGATTGGGGGAAACCCTCTTTGGCAAGAAAAGAGTTTGAGGGATGTGAACGGTTCAGAATTTAAAAGTCCAAAAGCGGGCCTGATCTCACAGAAGCAGAAAGATAGAGTCTACCCAGTCTATTAACATTCATGACTTTAAAATGCCTCTATATTATAAAGCTGACTGGGTTTGCAAACAAATACGTTAAACGTCTTTCTATAAATACAGGTTTTTGTTTGTGCCTTTTTGTGTGTGTGTATATGTGATTGTGAGAGAGAGAGACGGAGGGAAGGCTCCAGTGATACAAATTATAATCCTTGATTATAAGGATTACCTGCAGCAGTAATATCAGGCTAAAACACTTAGACAAGTGTTGGGCCAGCTTAGTAATTTTACTCCTGAGAGACAAAGGAATCCTTATTACAGTTGTGTATTCTTGAGTCCTGATCTTGTGTTTGTGGCTCCTTTCTTCCCTGAAAACCGGAATTAATTGCATGTCATGCAGAGATCGGGTGGCTGGGGGTGGGGTGGGGGTTGTGCTGAATTGCTGCTGGAAGAGGAGGACTTTGTGGGAGCAGACAGGCTCTGGGGGAGGGAAGGGGGCTGCTGAACAGCACCTGCGTGAAGTAGCTCGCTCAGGTACCCCTGAAGTGTTCTCTGAGATCAAGCCAAGATTAGAGAAAGCAGGAGGAGTTGCCATAACCCAAATCAGTTCACCACTTAAGAAAAAAAAAAACAACCAGTCAATGTGTGCAATTTCACCTCCAGCTATGTACAGTAGACAATTGCAGGAGTGTTGGCAGAATCAAGCATCTGTTGGGAAAAAACTATACAGTACTTGTTTCTGTTAAATTGGCTTCTGGTGGATACACACTCCATGACTTACTATGAAAATTCCAAAAATGTTTTCCTTCCTTTCTGACTTTAACAAGTATTGTCACTGTCTCAAGTTCCTAACCATCCAGCTCATAATGGGAATCCAGTCTGTCCTGAAAAATGGCAGTTCCATTGTCAGACAGATCTCCTAAAAGTTTTGTTTTTAGAAGTTTAATCTAGGATTTTTTTTTTCATTAATGATTTTTGGAAGAATGCTTTGGATTTTAGGGTCTTGTAATAAGAGACAGCTTGCGGCTAATTAAGCCCCTTTCTGTCTCAAATCTTGCCCTGGAGACCCTCGATTCCTAAAAACAATGAGTGCACGCTGCTGCAGAAAGATGCTCCAGGGAGCTGCAACATTAAGTCATCTGTGACAAAATGTTCTCTTAGACAGTGGGATTGCATAAATGGATCAGCAGAAATAAGCGCCTTGGCAGAAGCTTCTTGAGTGGGAAACAGCAGTGCTTTCTTCTGTAACTGGCTCTGGGCAACAGTCCGCTGGGAGGTCCTTGCTGGGGAGCCCACGCATGGGCCGTGGAGTAGAGAAGGAAAGCTTCACTGCCGCTCTGTAAGTGTTTTCACACTTAATGGAAAGAGTTAAGTGAGACTGGCCATTCAGGCCCAGTAATGCCTCCTGAATTGAATGAGCAGAGTAAAGGTCTGTTTGGGGAGGGATGCCACCAGGCCCTGGCCAATGGGAATCAAGGCTGTAAACCAGATGAACAAGATCATCTAGATAGGCAGTAATCAGATTACCCAGAACAGATACTTCAATACCCCAAGACAGGAAGAGTTCTTCTAAGGAGAGTGGCAAAGAGTCAAACTCTGTCTGCTCAAAGGATTGATCAGAAGACTTGGTTCACTTTAGAATGGATTTATTGTGCTATGGGCTTAGTTAGAATCACGGAAGGAGATTATGGAGGCTTTTACTAGAGAGAACTTTTAAAATAGGATGGAGATCTCATATCCAGTTCGAATAACATTGCTTTTAGAGGCCAAATGCCACTGAAAGATTTATGGAAGAAAGAGTAAATAATACAAAATGTAAAGATAGAAATAAAGCCTTGATAGAGTTTCTGAGGATAGGAAAAGGAAAATTTGTAGAACTGACTTCATAGGAATTTGGTAGAATTCATTTCATCACAATTGATTTCTTTTTATTAATACGCTTTCCGGGGGAGTTGTGGGTTTTTTTCCGTCCTTCTCCAATGCATGAAAGTGAAAAGTGAAAGGGAAGTCGCTTAGTCGTGTCTGACTCTTCGCGACCCCATGGACCGCAGCCTAGCAGGCTCCTCTGTCCATGGGATTTTCCAGGCAAGAGTACTAGAGCTGGGTGCCATCGCCTTCTCCACATAGAATCTAAAGTATGTTTATTTCAAATGACCAGTAACACCTGAATGATTTTTAAAATGATATTTATATTCAGGTCAAAAATATGCTTAGCATTGTAAATGAAGTTAACCCAGACATATCAGGTCTCCTAGAGATATTTAGTTATTGGATTCCTTAGACATTTAAAGGTAAAAGATAGGAAGTTTCAGTATTACAAAAATTAAGTGTAAAGAAGCAATTTGCGTTTGCTTACATTTGACTTATTTCTCTTTTTACCCTCAAGCTTACTTGGCAGTGACATGGCATTGATTCACATTTTGTGATCATTTGATCTTGCGTTGATCAAACTGAAATCTGTATCTTTGTGTTTTTTGTAAAGATATTACCAAACATATTAATTATGCAAGTAGAATTTTAGAAGGCACATTGAACTTATTTGAGTACTAAACAGGCTCTAAAGGCCTTCTCCGTGTCTATACATTGACGTTCTTAACCACAGCATGTATCAGCAAGGAGTAAAGGAATTTCTCTCATTCAGCTGCGTCAGTGCTTCAGATTAGTGTGGCCACCAAGCTGTGGCATTTGTGTTTGTCTGCCTTCCCCCACTTTGTCCCCATCTACTAAAGTTTCATCTTTTTAAGCTTACATTTTCATATAAGTGCATGGAACCGAAAGAGCATTTTGGTTCGTTTTCATCCCATCAGAGAGGATGTCATGCAAGGGTGGGGTTTTCCCTGAGGATTTTCCTCCCGAACTCATCACCTGCTGGAGCAGACTCCGCTCCTTCTTCCCTTCCCTTCACTGGTGGGCAGCACAGTATGGTTACAATTCCCATCTTGGTTTAGATCTTAGAGCCAAGATGGACCCGCTCTCTAACTCTTCTGCCTTTGTTTTCTCCTCTGTAAGTGGGGATGGCCAGTACCCGCTTCGGCTTCAGCGGATTCCTGGAGGACTAAACGAGCTGCTCTCTGGAAACAGTGGTCAGTCTGAATGGTAGCTGACACCACTTTCATTTGCTCTACAGTGATGGGTTTTCTCTTTTCCTACTTCCATCGTCATCTGTGGACACTTACATGGGAACAGGTTTTGTGCTGCCACAATCATGGCCAGCCACATTGCTGTAGGCACGCTCTCTGCCTCTTGTAGGGAGAAAAGGGTGGTGGAGAGGCCAAGCTGGGGGCATCCTCTGTACTGACCTCAGTGAGCAGATATCCAGCCCCTGCACCCCGCCAGCTTGTTTGTGGCTCTGTGACAGTACACGCTGTCTTCCTCGGGCGGCGCTGTGTCTTCCTTCTCCACTCCCTTTGCCATCCTCTGACTCTGCCTGGGAGACCCGGAGAGACTAACGGGGGAAAGGGGACAATTCACTTCTCTTCATGCTCTGAAGCTTTTCCAGTGTGTTACAGGGTTGGGGACTGGGCTTCTTCTTTCTCCTTCTGGTGACACTTTTGGGTCATGGACTGGAAGACTCGCCGTGGCCCCGCTGTGGGCAGCGGGGTGTGGAGCAGAGGATGTGGGACCATGGGCTTCCGTGGTTAAAACCCCCAGCTTTCTGCTCTCCTGGCGCACATCTCGCAAACATTTTCTTAGCCTTCCCTGCAAGATAAAAACGTGGCAGAGGGTGCCTCCAGACAGGGCAGATAGAGCCTTCTGTCAGAGTAGAATGGAAACCCAGGAAACAGAAGTAAACGATGTGGAAGAAACGTGTGAAAATAGTTTTTACACAAAGGGGGAAACTAGAAGTCGATTAACTTAAGACTCGGGATTAACCTGATATGACCGTCTTTCAGCCGGATTAGAGATCTGGCCCTCTTGGCATGGGTCTTCATACAGTACGGAGTGCAGTGTACACATCAGTGTGGTGGGGTAAGACTTTTCCAGGTACAACAGTCCTGTCTTAAGGATGGCAAAGTACATCAGCATCAAACTAGGCAAGACTTCCCTCTTGGGAGGGGAGTTTGTTTTCAGGGAAAGCTCCCTCAGCCTGATTTCACATCCAATCACACACCTCTGAGATTTTATAAAAGACTAAACACCATGCTCCTAAGTTTAACTGAACTAAACACTATGAAATCATGGCCATAACTCATTATATGTTCAGGCCAGGATGGCGCTGAGCATTTAGGGTAAGGGGTTGCAGGAAATCCAGTCACATTAGAAATGAAATTGGTTTCTGGAATTTACTCTGCTCCCAGGAGCATTGACTCTTGTGGATCCCTTGCCAAAGCACGTTTTTTTCTCTTTTCTTCATCCGTCTTTCCATTCTGATTACAAGCTGCTTAAAAATAAATGTAGGCCTATCTCACTAGCCCAAAACCATGGAGATCAGGATTAAATAATTTTAAGGCAGAAATAACAAGCTTTGATTAAGACGTTCAGAAAAACACGGTCCTAATAGCATCTGCACATTCCTTTTGGGTCCTTCAGACACTAAATGGGAGGCCGAGAAGCCGTGACACCCTGGGGAGATCACTTAAACCCTGAGCCCTGTTTTCTCGTCTGGGACATTGCAGTCTTATTTCATAGGAATGCTGTGAGGGTTAAATGACATTAAATGGGCTAGTTGGTGAACAGATCTGGAGAGTTGTCCCTCAGTAAGTGTTAACTCAGAGTGAGAATCTGGTATTTAAACGCCACTTTGAGGCTCACTGTTAGATTTCTGAGTTGCTAGACTGAGTCTTTGCAAGCCTCCTGATGCTTCTTTAGATACACTAACAGATCTAGTGTCTGGTCTCAGCTGTGCCAAGACCACCCTCTCTTGATTTATCAGCCTCTCTTGATTTCACGTCTTCATTTGTAAGATGGGAATAATCTATGTTTTTCTAATTTGCAAATAAATATAGCCAATAAGAAAACTGACCAAATTAAATTCAAATCAAAGTATAAGTTCTGCGAGTGTTACTGTTTCCCTTGGGTTTTAAGTGGCAAAGGGGAAAATCAGTCAGTTTAGTTCAATCGCTCAGTCATGTCCAGCTTTTTGCCACCCCATGAATTGCAGCATATGAAAATAGTTTTTACACAAAGGGGGAAACTAGAAGTCGATTAACTTAAGACTCGGGATTAACCTGATATGACCGTCTTTCAGCCGGATTAGAGATCTGGCCCTCTTGGCATGGGTCTTCATACAGTACGGAGTGCAGTGTACACATCAGTGTGGTGGGGTAAGACTTTTCCAGGTACAACAGTCCTGTCTTAAGGATGGCAAAGTACATCAGCATCAAACTAGGCAAGACTTCCCTCTTGGGAGGGGAGTTTGTTTTCAGGGAAAGCTCCCTCAGCCTGATTTCACATCCAATCACACACCTCTGAGATTTTATAAAAGACTAAACACCATGCTCCTAAGTTTAACTGAACTAAACACTATGAAATCATGGCCATAACTCATTATATGTTCAGGCCAGGATGGCGCTGAGCATTTAGGGTAAGGGGTTGCAGGAAATCCAGTCACATTAGAAATGAAATTGGTTTCTGGAATTTACTCTGCTCCCAGGAGCATTGACTCTTGTGGATCCCTTGCCAAAGCACGTTTTTTTCTCTTTTCTTCATCCGTCTTTCCATTCTGATTACAAGCTGCTTAAAAATAAATGTAGGCCTATCTCACTAGCCCAAAACCATGGAGATCAGGATTAAATAATTTTAAGGCAGAAATAACAAGCTTTGATTAAGACGTTCAGAAAAACACGGTCCTAATAGCATCTGCACATTCCTTTTGGGTCCTTCAGACACTAAATGGGAGGCCGAGAAGCCGTGACACCCTGGGGAGATCACTTAAACCCTGAGCCCTGTTTTCTCGTCTGGGACATTGCAGTCTTATTTCATAGGAATGCTGTGAGGGTTAAATGACATTAAATGGGCTAGTTGGTGAACAGATCTGGAGAGTTGTCCCTCAGTAAGTGTTAACTCAGAGTGAGAATCTGGTATTTAAACGCCACTTTGAGGCTCACTGTTAGATTTCTGAGTTGCTAGACTGAGTCTTTGCAAGCCTCCTGATGCTTCTTTAGATACACTAACAGATCTAGTGTCTGGTCTCAGCTGTGCCAAGACCACCCTCTCTTGATTTATCAGCCTCTCTTGATTTCACGTCTTCATTTGTAAGATGGGAATAATCTATGTTTTTCTAATTTGCAAATAAATATAGCCAATAAGAAAACTGACCAAATTAAATTCAAATCAAAGTATAAGTTCTGCGAGTGTTACTGTTTCCCTTGGGTTTTAAGTGGCAAAGGGGAAAATCAGTCAGTTTAGTTCAATCGCTCAGTCATGTCCAGCTTTTTGCCACCCCATGAATTGCAGCATGCCATCGAGTCGATGATGCCATCCAGCCATCTCATCCTCTGTCGTCCCCTTCTCCTCCTGCCCCCAATCCCTCCCAGCATCAGAGTCTTTTCCAGTGAGTCAACTCTTTGCATGAGGTAGCCAAAGTACTGGAGTTTCAGCTTTAGCATCATTCCTTCCAAAGAACACCCAGGGCTGATCTCCTTTAGAATGGACTGGTTGGATCTCCTTGCAGTCCAAGGGACTCTCAAGAGTCTTCTCCAACACCACAGTTCAAAAGCATCAATTCGGTGCTCAGCTTTCTTCACAGTCCAACTCTCACATCCATACATGACCACAGGAAAAACCATAGCCTTGACTAGACGGACCTTTATTGGCAAAGTAATGTCTCTGCTTTTGAATATGCTATCCAGGTTGGTCATAACTTTTCTTCCAATGAGTAAGCATCTTTTATACATAGCAATAATTGCAGGGCAGGCCATTTACAAAACACTGAGTTTGGAATCAGCTAATCTAGATTCTGGCTTCCCAGATGGCGCTCGTGGTAAAGAAGCTGCTTGCCAGTGCAGGAAACATAAGAGACACAGGTTCAGCCCCTGAGTTGGGAAGATCCCCTGGAGAAGGGCATGGCGACCCACTCCAGTATTCTTGCCTGGAGAACCCCATGAACAGAGGAGCCTGGTGGGCTACAGTCCATGGGGTCGCAGAGAGTCAGACAGGACTGAGCGAGTTCGCACACACACTCACAATCCAGGCTGGAGGCCTGGTCTGCACCGATCAGTGGTGTGTCTCTGGACAGGTCACTCAATCTCTGAAGGCCTCAGTTTTCTTATCTATCAAACACGGGTGCTATTTTAAGCTCCATGACCCTGTATTGTAAGGTTATTATGAACTAAAAGACTAATACTCAACTTTTGTTGCAAAAAATGTAAATTTTCTTAGGGAGATGGTACCACTCCTAAGCTGGTCAGTAGATTGAGAGTCTGATGTTCTGCTGCTCATAAAGGATGACAGTGTTCAAAAAGTAAAACTGAAAAGCAAAAGATATTTGACACCATTGGGGGGGGGGGCAAGGCAGCAGCATTAAAGCTCATTACTTCCTAAAACTTGGTCTTCATGCCGTTCTGAATGGGAACTACTGACTTCCCTCTGGTCTTCAGCATTCCAGAATAACCCTGAAAGCAAGTTTTCTGGCTGAAATCACTGCTCCAAGGGTTTTTTTTTTTTTTTTTTTTTTTGGTATATAGAACACCAGAGAAATAATTTTTAAAAAAGAGAAGCAGGAAAACCCCGAGGCCCACAGCTAGCTCTGATGGAACTTCTCTGGAGGGCTGTGGCCCACGGTGCCCTGGCCTGCCCCTCTGGGTGGCCGGGTTTCGGTTTGAAGGAACTTCCCATGCAGCCGTTTTCAACCCAGCCGTTTCTGATGGATTAGGAGGTGCCTGGAATGTCTTGAAAGACTAAAACTTGCTCTGGGCTCAGTGGAAAGAGCTCTGTGATGGATTAGGGATGTCTGCCCTGAGCAGAGGTAGGACCTTATTTGTGCCGGGTCTTTGCTGCCCAGACTGAGCTGGTTGGGAGGATCCTTCAGGACTTGTCCCTCCAGTGGAATCTTTGAGGTTAAGGACTGAGGCCAGTGCTGTTCCCGGTGTCCTGGGAAAGTGCTGATCCAAGTCCCTGGCAGGTACTGTTCTGCTCTCTCTTCCTCTGGTCAGTGTCGCAGGATGGAAGCAGGGAAATCTGTTGATTCTGTACCATGTCACAGGACCGGTGTTGAGGGTGGAAGGAAGCTGTCATTCCAGCGGTCGCCATCAGATTCCCCTGGAAACTTTGGCACGCCAACCAGGGCGCTCGCCGCCCTGCAGGGGCAGCCGGGCACCGCGGAGCCCTGCGGGCCGTGGCGGCAGAAACCTAGCCCTCGGAAGGACCTGGAGGCTGGGCCCTCGGGATGCTGCACACTGTGATTCTTGACGTTTAAAACAGAATTTCTGTTACCTGAAAGGGCATTGGAGAATTTACCAACCTGTGTAGGTTTGAGGATGACCCTCAGGTATCCATATTAGCAATTCTGAAGTTTACTTCTCTTCCCTTCAGAATGTGCTGGATGTTTTTGTCTCTTGATATGCTTTCCTAGAGATGTTTAAACTCTTCAGATTTTCCTTTTTGTAAAACACACTCAGGGGGAGAGTAGAGTAGTTTTTGCAGCTCCCCCAGTGTGCTTCCCCCAGCCAAATGTCTTGGAGGCCTCCCAACTTCCTAACTTTAAATCCATCAGCCACACTGTGCCTGCTTGTGTGTGTGTGCTAAGTCACTTCAGTTCAGTCGCTCAGTCATGTCCGACTCTTTGCAACCCCATGAATCGC
>SJYX01016917.1:0-87471 GCA_006410675.1 Oreotragus oreotragus
TGCTTTTTAACACACTGTCTAGTTTTGTCACAGCTATTCTTCCAAGGAGCAAGTGCCTTTTAATTTCATTGCTGCAGTCACTGTCCTCAGTGATTTTGGAGCCCAAGAAAATAAAGTCTGTCACTGTTTCCATTGTCTCCCCACGTATCGGCCATGAAGTGATGGGACCAGATGCCATGACCTTACTTCACTTACTAGCTATTATTTTTATCTCCCTTTATCAGGGAAGCACTTTAGGAAAAATTGCACTGTGAAGTCAATTTCAGACACGATTCGTCTGCCCTCAAGTCGTTTCCAATCTTAGATGAAGGGTCTTACAGTGACCACCTTTCCAGGAATTTACGTGATCTTCTCTCCTTCCCACTTGAACTAGCATCAAAGTGTCTCTGCCTGTCACCCCATAGGCTCCTCCCCCTCCTCCAGGTGCCCCTCCCGGCAGCTCAAGAGAAGGAAGTGACGCACCGGAAGTGTCCCTGTTCCCCTTGCAGAGGGGGGAAGGAATCAAACCCCCAAGATGGCGGCAGCGTCGGAGGAGCGGATGGCTGAGGAAGGAGGCGGCGGTCAGGGCGACGGCGGCTCCCCTTCGGCCATCGCCTCTACCCAGCGACTGCCCCCACCGCCCCCGCCCCAGCCCCCGCAGCCGGGGTCCCAGGCGCCCCCAGCCCCGGCGCTGGCTCCGGACCAGCTGCCTCAAAACAACACGCTGGTGGCGCTGCCGATCGTAGCCATCGAGAACATCCTCAGCTTTATGTCCTACGACGAAATTAGCCAGCTCCGTCTGGTGAGGCCCCCTGNCGCCCCAGCCCCCGCAGCCGGGGTCCCAGGCGCCCCCCGCCCCGGCGCTGGCTCCGGACCAGCTGCCTCAAAACAACACGCTGGTGGCGCTGCCGATCGTAGCCATCGAGAACATCCTCAGCTTTATGTCCTACGACGAAATTAGCCAGCTCCGTCTGGTGAGGCCCCCTGGGGACCCTTGCCGCCCTCTCCGAAAGCCGAGGTCTGGGGAGGGCCCGAAAGGGAAGAGCGTTCCCCGGGGAGGGAGCCCCTGGCGAGCTGCAGCTGCAGCTAAAGCACCAAGCGCACCCCTCCCGCCCCAAAGTCTCTCTTGGGGCTGGCCCGCGGGGTTTGTCCAGATTCCGCCCTTGCTCGAGGAGTGGGGCGACTGCCTGCAGGAACTTGGCTTTGAGGGTCTGGGGGGCTCGGGGGCTCTGTGCCCGCGATCCGGAAGCGGGGCCACGGGCGAGGGCAGCAAGAGCTGGGCTTCCAACCTCTGTCCGGCCTGAGCGTGGACGCCGGAGGGGTCTCACCACCTGCCTTTTGTATATCACCTTCCAACCCCAGGCTGGAGTTGGGGGCGAGCACTCCGAAGTAGACGAGATTATCCCGGCTAGGTTTGGTTTGTCTGTGAGAATAACGTATTGTTCCCCCTACCACCCAAGTTTCCTTGTTGCAAAAGATAAAGTCGGATCGGTCCGTCCTCCCAAAAGCCAGTAGAGGTTCGGAGGAATTCGAACTCGTTTTGGTAACCTCAACCCCAGCGCCCTGGTTGACCAATGAAGGCAATCCTGAGAAGTGACTGTTGGGCTTTGCCTCACCCCTGACACTTGCCAGCCCCTAGTGAAGCACCTTGCCCCTTGAGGAGGTTTTTTTCCTCTCCTGCATTTCTTTTCTAACTAGTGATTTACGCCCACCCGCCAGCTTTAGGAGAGGTTTTGTACCTTAAAATCACAGTAAGTCTGTCCATGATTAATGAAAACAAATGAATTTGCCTTTGGGAGTTTCTTCATCCCCAGAGGCTTCACTGAAGATTCAATGACTATCTTAGTTCAGTCAGTCAGTTATTTTGCTTCCTCAGTGAATTTATCTTTAAGTGGTAAGGAAATTGAAGGAGGTGGACATTTTGAAATGATTACAAACCGTTTCTGTGTAGAAGCTAAATATGTGGTCGGGGTTGTGTTTTAAGAGGACAAAGACATATCTGAATGTGCTGTGTATAGCGTTTTCTTAATAATCAATAAACCCTATTTTAGATTTACACCTTCAATTTAAAATTGATTATAATTGTATTTTTGAGAAGCAAGCGTATTTTTTAAAGGAGGCTATTAAATATTCAAACTGGTGAACCATTTATTTTCTTGTCAACACAGCACATCAACCATGCGAGTCTGCAGGATAGAAAATTGATTTGAAAAGTAATATTTTAAAATGATTGTCCCTTAAATGATTGAATTTCCAAACATGTTATCCTAGAATTTCTTGTAGAATCCTAACTATTCCTTCGATTTTTGATAAAGAATGATATTTGATCAGAATTCTTGGTATACATTCCTGTTGCCTGGAAATTGGACATGACATTTGAATTGAGCCTTTCAGCCAGACAATGCCTTTGTAAAGCTTGGAATGTTCACCTTCTGTTTTATAAGTATTGAGAAAAACTGTGTGAGTGTTGGGGGGGGAGGTTCATTTGTTGGTCAATTTACTTTAAAAATTAAAAACATTCTTAAAGGGGAGAAAAACAGCCTATCCTAGGGGACAGAGTTAAAAACACATCCCACAGTTTATTAGTAAATGACATCTCTTTCAAGTGAAATACTCAGCTGCATTCTTATTTTTAAGCAGTTATCTATTCTAGTATTTTAAAGATAAAAATTTTGTAGTTTCAGAGATTTTTATCATAAGGAGTCCCTTACCACCCCCCTAAAAAGATTCAGTTCCCAGTTTTACTTCTTAAAGATGGTTTTTTTCTCTGTTTTAGTAATGGGGAACTATTTCTTATTCCTTTCTTTACTTAAGGTTAATGGATAATTCTTAGATTAAGTGGGTAATCTTTTGTGAACGATTTGGAAGTATCTTTGGTTTTAAATTCTTTGGTTCATATGTCATAAGGTGCAATTCAAGTAACATGAAAGATTCTTGCCACTAGGTGTCAGCATTAATTTAATTATGGTCATTAATGAAATTGGCAGTCTAGCGATAGTGTGTAGTATGTGCTTTACATGCCTTTCCTAATTTAAGTGACCATTTATCCCTAACAGACTGTTTGCGAGAAAATCAATACCAGTTTGTGTGCTGCTATCTGGCATATAAATTACATAGTATCTTTTATTGTCAAGTATTTTTTTGAGTAGAGTTAAGGTTGGGTGTACTTAGAAAAGAGTAATATTAATTAAGAACAGAATTAGTTTCCATAAAGCTAAATGTCGACCATTCAGTAGTTAATGAGCTAGTTTACATATTTGTCAGGTGCTTCTTTTTCTCTTCCTTCAGCTTACGTGCCCTGTTACAACCTTAGGTTTCCCAGATGGCTCAGTGGTACAGAATCCACCTGCAGTGCAGGAGACACAGGAAACTCAGGCTCAATCCCTGGGTCATGGACGATCTCCTGGAGGAGGAAATAGCAACCAGTCCAGTGTTATTGCCCAAAAAACCCCATGGACAGAAGAGCCTGGCAGGCTGCAGTCTAAAGGGTAGCAGAGTCAGACACAACTGAGCATACACATTAGGACCTCAGTCATAACTATCATTAACAGGTAAATTAGAGGACAGGTTCAGGGTCCGTGTACTTACTGCTCTATATTTGCTTAATACAGTTTGTCCCAAGTTGCTAAAATAACATTTTCCAACTGTCTTTGCTTCCTCTTGCCATGAATAATTGAAATTTGACTCTCCAGTCTGGTTATTTCCAAAGGAATGTCCAGATCCCTTATCGAACTGGATTTTGTTTTATTTTTTCTGCCCTTGACTATTGCTCCTAAAATGTACCCGGAACTTGGAAATCCTGGTTACATAAAAATAGTTCTTTAAATATTTAACTTCTCTAATATATTTTATTTTATTTTATTTTATTTTTTTTTTAACTTCTCTAATATATTTTAAATTATTTGGATGAAGATACCTTTTGAAATGACAAAATATGTACTTTGAGTTGTTTTCCAGTAAATCACATAAATTTGTGCTGATGCAGTATTAGTCTGTCACATAATGCCCCCTTCACAGGTATGAGAGTTTTTGAAACAAGTGGCAAAGGTTAAGGAATGTCGTGCACGTAGTTGCAGAGCACATCACTGCCAAGCTGGAACATATAACGTTGACCTGTGAGTACACAGTTCTCACTGAAAAAAAAAGTGTGCAAGGCTTTTTAAAGGTTGTCTTAGGGAATTCCCTGGCAGCCCAGTGGACAGCCACTTTTATAAAGAGATCCTATAGATTTTTTCCTCTGTGGTTCTAGTGGAGCACCTGTAAATTTAATGGAATCCTATTAGTGGTTCAGGACAGATTTGATTAAAAGTTCAGTTCAAGTGTCATGCTTATTATCTGGAATGAAATTTTCCATTTGACAGCAAAATACATAAATCTATGTTTTTGTTCCAGGATATTTCTCTAGTGCACGCTGGCTGGTTAAATCTATTACTCATTTATAGTTCCTTTCACGTCTTTTCTTCAAATGTGTTTGAAAAGTTCAGTTGTAGAGGGGGTTGACTGGTAGGAAATATGACGGAAAATGGGAACGTATTACCTTTTTTTTTAAGTCAAGATGTCTTCCCTGTATCTCTTTCTCTATATCAGTAGTTCTCAATTTTGTCTGAACACACCTTTACATTCTTAAAAGTTATTGAGGACCCAAATAGCTTACCTTTGAAAATTCTAAAATACACAAGACTGCACAGTGCATAATTCCATTAGCTGTCATCACATGTCATGTTGCCACACACATTCTGCTGTGTCTTGTGAGAGAATAAGCATGAAAATGGCAAATAACATCTTAGTATTATGAAAATGACTTAGCTTCAGAAACTCTTGAAAGAATCTTGGGAACTGCAAGAGTCCCTCGACCACACTTTGAGAACCATTGCTCTGTATCGCTGTATTATAGAAAATACACTGTACTGCAGGGGATTTTTTTCCCTACCATGTCATCATCAGGTTATTTATTTTATTAACAAGTTCTTAAGTATAGGTAAGAAATTATATTTTGGGAATACTTGACTCCTGCAGATTCTCAAAGGTGTCCAATCAGTAACCCTGTCCACAATATCATCACTGAGACAGAACGTACACACCATCCTTGAGCACATTTACAAAGAATCAGGATAACAAATGCATAGTAGTAAATACAAGAATGTTGAGGTTAATCAGCAGAGGCTTCCTCAGGGTCATGAATTTTTATCCAGTCAGTAAAGATGGAAGAATGTTCCCAGTAGGAAAAAAAAAAAAGATACGTAATTATCCTAGTTGTTTTGTTCAGGCTAATATTAAATTTATATTTTCTTTCCAAGTGCATATTTAGGAGGGACATACAGGGAATTTTTAAATTTGTTGTAATTTTACCAACAGACAATTGAGAATTAACTCTCTGTCTCTGTATGTAGTATTATATCTTAAATGGTCCATTACCAAGAGGATAGAATTTTTTCTTATAAAAGATTAAAGTGTTCTTGTGAAAGAGATGGGAAGTTGTATAGGACTGGCTCATTCATTGTTCACTTTTTAAATGAATTTATCACCTCTCTCCATGGGATCACATAGAGTTGGACACAGCTGAGCACACATGAAGCCGTCATTAACTTTTTGCCACATTTACTTTATCTTGTATGCTCATTCACCATTTGAAAGTAAGGTGCAAATACAGTGACATGTTACCCCTAAAATACTTCTATATAATCACAATATCATCACTTCCAGGGTATTTAATATTACATTTTATATTCAGGTTTCTCAGTTGTAATGTGTTTTGATAGCTTGGAGACGGGTTGGGGAGGTAGTTAAGGTTCTTAAATCTAATAAAGCATTAGTCTCTTTAATCTGGAACATTTCTCCCGCCTTTTCACTGTGTTCATTCTTTCGTGACTTTCTAAAGAATCCAGCCCAGATGGCTGTCAGGTATTCTGCACAGAAGATTTGTCTGATTGAGAGGATTATAGGAAGATCTTGGTCTAGATCTATTGCAAAACTTTAGTAGTGTGGCAAAAACCGCCGCCACTAAAGTCCTGCTTTCTAGACTCACGCCAGCAGTTTCTATAGCAGTAGAATATTAGAGACCCTAATCAATTGAGAATAATTAGGATAAACATTTCAGTCTACATAGCTACTGATCACTAAATTTAACAAGACACAAATCAGGGCTTCCCCGGTGGCTCAGTGGTAGAGAATCTGCCTGCCAGTGCAGGAGACACAGGTTCAACAACTAGTCCAGAAAGATCCCACGTGCCTTGGAGCAGCTAAGCCCTTGCACCACAACTACTGAGCCTGTGCTCTAGAGCCCAGGAACTGCAGCTACTGAAGCCCATGCTCCCCCACAAGAGTAGCCCCCGCTTGCTGCAACTGGAGAAGAGCTGGTGCAATCAGACACAGCCAAAAATAAATAAAATTAGGGGAGGGAATACACAGATCAAAAGACCTGGATTGTTCTCTGCCCCCAACATAGCTTGGTTTTTATTTAGGTGCCTAGGCACTTTGCTAACCCTTGAAATGTGTAGCCAGTATGAAAAAATGAGGAAACATAGTAATCCATATTAAAGACCATATTAGAATGATAAGTGTGTGTGTGAGAGTCACTATTTGCTGGAAGACCCAAATTCTTAATTTCACTTTTTGCCCTTAATGATTGGATGACCTTGAACAAGTCATATAAGTTCCTAAGGCCTCAGTTTTCTCATTGTAAAAAGAAACGGTAGATTCTGGTGTCTTATGTCCCTTTCAGGTCAAGGGTCAAATAAGCAGCCTAATCTTTGATAACAGCTTCCTTATTAATTGGGGGAAACTATGGGAGTTGGTGATGGACAGGGAGGCCTGGTGTGCTGCAGTTCATGGGGTCGCAAAGAGTCGGACAGGACTGAGCGACTGAATTGGCTTTCCAGGTGGTACTAGTGGTAAAAAACCTGCCTGCCAATGCAGGAGACATAAGAGATGCAGGTTTGATTCCTGGGCAGGAAGATCCGCTGGAGGAAGGCATGGCAAACCCACTCCAATATTCTTGCCTGGAGAATCCCATGGACAGAGGAGCGTGGTGGGCTACAGTCCATGGGGTCACAAAGAGTTGGACACAACGGAAGCGACTTAGCATGCATGCATTGACTATTCAGTTCATTTGAGAACTGTAGAGAATGAAATGAGTACATTAAAAATATGATTCCATTACAATATTTCCTTGATTCTAAGATATAGTTTCATATTTTAACTTTTTAAATGATAATGCATCTTGATCAAATTATATTATTATAGTGGTACTTTTAAAAAATTATTTTTATTAAATTGAGAGCATATCTTAAAGTCTCCACAGCATCTTAAAATTGAAGAAACCCAGTGTATTTTAAGGCATCTGAGATATCTGAGAAAGAAATGCTCGGTAGTTATAATATATACTGTAAGATTATTCCACTGTCAAGTGTTAAAAGATAGAAAATGTACATCTTGGAATCAACCAAGATTTTGCATTAGAGGTTTAGCAAGAAAATTGTGGATTTCACGGATTTAAGGTATGTGTCTTGCCTTTTTAAGAAGGGCCATAGTGGCATAACACATTGAAAAAGATTTCTAAATAAACATAAGTGATGAAAAAAAATGTTTATTTTCCATCACTTGTTAGAAAATGGTAAAAAGAATAAACATGGCATTTTAAATCTTGAAATTATTAACGAAGAAAACAAATCTGTTCTTCATACTAGAACAGCAAATAACAGAGGGGCAAGTTAAATGTCTCTATTGTATACTTATTCCATTAGTTACCTTTTGTTTATATAGTATGTATTTTCCTAATCTCTATATACATTGGTCATTTTTGACATAGTCATCATCTTTGTATATTAGATTCTAGAATTTTTCTGTCCTGAGTAAATTGCCAAACTGCTAGGATTTTTGTTTTGTTTTAATAACTGGGGAAATATTTCTTTTCTGTAGCCTTGGGAAATAACTAAAGTAACTCCAAATTTAGAGCTACACTTTATTTTATTTTTTTTTTTTTTGAGATAGCTTTTCTTTTTTTTTTTTTTTTTGTATTTATTTATTTTTTTACACGAATAAGGTAATTTTGTTTTGCAAGTTAATATGCATTGATAGCAGTTATAATTATACCGCTCACCTTGGGGAAAATTAATATATTTCTGTTTTTGTAGAGGTCACTTTGCTTCCTTCTGAATCCTAAACGAAAGAGAATTATATGCTCTATGGTGTCTTTGGTTTTATGCTATTGGCCAGTCAGTGCTTATAAAACATTTATGAAAGGAAGACTAGTACATGAAATACTGTTCTTGTCCTATAATATAAACTCATGCTTCAGATCTTTTGTGTTTTGTGGTGCTATTCTAGTTTGCTTTTGTTACCTCCTATTTTCTAATTTTTTTGTTGTTGAAGTATAGTTGATTTACAGTATTTGTTTCAGATGTATATTTTCTGATCTTTTTGCCAGCTTTTGATTAGAATGATCAGTTAAGAGTCATGTATAAGTCTTTTTTCTTGTCTTTTACCTCTTTATTTGGGATTCATCTGCAGTGGTTTCAGCTATCTTCGTGTGAGATCTCTAGAACCTTATCTTTAGTTGTAACATTATAGTTGCTTACGGAAAATGACCAGTCAACTGTCCCAATACCAGATCTCTCCCAAAATGGATGCTCTTTTTCCTTTTAAATTTTTATTTCTCATTACTGTCTGATTTTCCTGATCAAAACATGGGAAATTTTACTCTTCTCAGCTTTGCTTACGTATCTGATCTGTCTTCAGAAGTAGTTAGCTAATGGTTTATTCATTCCAGGCTTTGTGCCTTGTTCCATCAGCATTAACTTAGCAGTCCTGTCCTTTCTTCTTTTAAAGCCTAGGATCACATTAAGTCTTCCTTGGTTGACCTTAACCTGGTTATTTTTTACAAATTACTAAGTCGACTGTATGTTCATACTAGTCAGTACTTATTCCATTGCATTTCTAGATTATTAAAAGATTCCTAAATTGAGTATTTAGCTAGTTTTAGTGCAGCAAAATTCTAGAATAATGAAATAATTTAGAAAGTACCTTGGAAGTTATTACAGCAGTGTGCTGTATGCTAAGTCACTTCAGTCATGTCCTACTCTGTGCAGCACTATGGACTGTAGCCTTCCAGGCTCCTCCGTCCATGGGATCCTCCACACAAGAATACTAGAGTGGGTTGCCATGCCCTCCTCCAGGAAATCTGCCCAACCCAGGGATTGAACCTGCTACTAGTGTGCCTGCTGCATTGCAAGCAGATTATTTACTACTGAGCCTCCTGACTTTTTTACTTTGTAAATAACCTTTTTTTTTTTCCAGTTTTATAGAGATGGCATTGATATATAGCACTGTATAAGTTTAAGATGTATGGAATAATGATTTGACTTTTAAAAAAATTAGGAAATCATTACCACAGTGGATTTAGTTCCATTTTTCAACTCAGACATTATCAGAGAGGTTATAGAGTCCACAGAACAAAAGAGTATTTTTCTACAAAGTTGTGTTAGAGGGTGCCTCACATTAAATAGTTTTAACAACAATGAAATCGCCACGTTTTATTCCTCAGAGTTCATTTTGAAGTCTTTGGGTGGGTTTTTTTTTTGGTTTTGTTTTCTACTTGATAATGTCTGTTGACTTTCAGATACAACCGAGTGACTGAACTGACTGACTTTCTCTTAACGACAGATTAGAATTTAGCCAGCTTTATATCCCCTCATCACACACACAAAGACATACTTTCTTTTTCTTCCTCCAGTAACATGATAAAAGTTTCTTTTTTCCTCAAAGTTCAGTACCATTGTTTATGGCAGTGTGGTTCTCAAATGCAGTCCAGGTTTACCAGAAGGATTCCCAAGACTCAAGGAGTCTATATAATCTTTTCATTACTGTACTAAGGTATTGTTTGCATTTTTTACTCTCATTCTTTCACAAAGGTCCAGTGGTGTTTTCCAGTAGTTCTGTGATATGTGATGGTATCATCACACAGCTAATGAAATGTGCGCTTGTATATTGTGTTTTCTAGAATTTTCTTAGGTAAGAATACCTCAGTAGATTAATGCAAAAGAAGCAGATATGAAAATTCACTTATTTCTATTAAACTACTAAACCTAAACTAGATTAAAGAGATTTATAGATGTACTCATTAAATATTTTGTTTTAGAAACATTTATATCAGTACATATTGGGTTTATTATTTTTTTTCAGTAGATACTGAACAAATGTTTATAACTTATTCAGTTAGAAATAGATTCCACTGTATTTTAAAATATGATTTATTAGAATTACTCTATCAGTAAAGTATTAGTACTTTACTATGTTTTCATCTACTTTGAAGTTGAAAAGAACTGTTTACCTTCATACCTTTCATCTGGCATACTATTATATAGGAAATGGCTAGTATTTAGTATTCGGAGAAGACGATGGCACCCCACTTCAGTACTCTTGCCTGGAAGATCCCATGGATGGAGGAGCCTGGTGGGCTGCAGTCCATGGGGTCCCAAAGAGTCGGACACGACTGAGCGACTTTGCTTTCACCTTTCACTTTCATGCGTTGGAGAAGGAAATGGCAACCCACTCCAGTGTTCTTGCCTGGAGAATCCCAGGGACAGGGGAGCCTGGTGGGCTGCCGTCTATGGGGTCGCACAGAGTCGGACACGACTGAAGCAACTTAGCAGCAGCAGTATTTAGTATTAGAGTATCAAAACCTTTATCAGCTCAGCCCAGTTCACCAGAATTTTTATCAGGAGAAAGCAGTTTTTGAGTTTCATCAGTCCATAGTTTTAGTTCAGGCATTTGTATTTGGGTGCTATGAGAGATAGAAAGAAGCATTAAGACAGCCCTTGCCTAATCGACTTACCCTTGATGTAGATTTATCTCAGTTTTATCTCAGCATTGTGCTTTCAACATCCACACCTATACAGTGAGAACTGAGGTCCAGGTTGATACCTTGAGTCAATGCAAAATAGTCAGGAAACAAGCAACAAACATATTTTGCGTAGGAGGTTTCATTAAGATAAGAAAGTTACTGGGATATTTCAGAAATAAAAGAGCTAAGTATATAAAGCAAAGTTTTCAAATTAGTGGTAAAATTAAAATTGTTAACAAAATTTTTTAAACAATTTTTATATAGTGATTTATAGTTACCATGATTTAATATCTCTTTTAATCCTAGTGATATCCCTGTTGTATGAGGTACTATCCATATTTTACAGACGTCTGATTCAGGCTTTCAAAAAGAAACTGACTTGCCCAAGGACATAAAATGGCTGGACTTAAATTTAGGTGTTGACTTCAGATCCTATGCTTTTATTGTATAAAGATACCATTTTAAAATTTGTTTCTACTATACATGTTAAAATATTTTAAAGGATATGACAGTATCTAGTATAGGCTCTGGCCTTTATAAACTGTCATACTTCATCCAAGTCACTAGAAGAAATGCTTTAAAACGTTCATTCTGGTAATGATAAAAACTTTGTGAGGGGTTAGACTCAAGTTTGAATATGTATTTTCGGCTCTTTGACCATAATAAGGGGATACATTCAGAACATTCAACAGATACTGAAAGTGAAGAATCAAGTGGGACTCTGAACTTCCGTTGCATGAGTTTGATCCCTGGTCGGAGAACTAAGATCCTGCAAGCCATGTTGCACAACCAAGAAAAAGTCAAATCTATAAATAAATGAGGAAACATACATATTATTTTTTTAAGGGTAAATTATTCCTTACTTACATATAATATTAATTTTTAAATGTAGTATTGCAGGTTACAGTGAGGAATTCACATATCCTGATTCAAAGATTCAGATACCAAACTGGAGAACAATTCTAACACAGAGAACTTTGAACCATCGGTTAATGAGTCTCAGTTAATTGTTATCAATTTTTTTAATTAGTTTTTATATACCTTTTTGGCTGTACCATACAGCATCTGAGATCTTAGTTCCCTGACCAAGGGTTGAACCCACACACCTTGCATTGGAAGCCTGGATGGAGTCTTAACTGGATTACCAGGGAGGTCCCTTTATTAATTTTTATTGGAGCATAGTTGCTTAACAGTGTTGTGTTAGTTTCTGCTGCACAGCAAAGTGAATTAGTTCTGTATACACATATATATCCCCGTTTTAGATTTCCTTTATGTTTAGGTTACCACAGACATTTTCTGAAGTTTTTACTTTTAAAACTCTTTCTCATTCTGTCTTCCCATAGGTTTGTAAAAGAATGGACTTGGTCTGCCAGAGAATGTTGAATCAGGGATTTCTAAAGGTGGAAAGGTACCATAATCTATGTCAGAAACAAGTTAAAGCACAGCTCCCAAGGTATGTTACAGTTAGCAGTGGCAGTAATTCTACAACTGGGGATTTTATTTGTTTCTTGATGATGATGATTATTATTATTTTAAATCTATAAGGGTTTACATGTTAAATGGTTTCCAAGTTTTTGTAGCAAAGTATACACAGATCACAATAAGTGATTTTACTATGGTTTGTTCACACTGGCCATATCTGTTCAACATTTTAGTTTGAGCCAGGGCATTTAGGCAAGTAAATGAAACTAAAGGCATTCAGATTGAAAGGAAGAAATAAAGTTCTATTCACAGATAACATGATCTTATATACACATGATATTGTATATGAAATACACTGATTAGTTATCAGAGCCAAAAACAAGTTCAGCAAGGATACTAGATAAAAGATTAGTATACAAAAATCAATTGTATAATGCTATGCACTAGCAATAAACAATCCAAAAACGGAGACAATTCAGTTTAAAATAGCATTGATAGTTATATATATATATATATATAAAACAAAAGAAGTACAAAACTTGTTTATTAGAAACCAGAAAGCACTGTTAAAAGACATTAAAGACTTAAATAAACGGGAAGGCATTCTGTGATCATGGATTGGAAGATTTCATTTTAAGATGGCCAGGCATTGAATCTGCGTCTCCTGTGTCTCCTGCATTGCAGGCAAATTCTTTACCCGCTGAGCCATCTGGGAAGCCCATTAAAATGGCAATATTCCCCAAATTGATATATATATATATATTCAGTATATTTTCAGTGGTAAAGAACCTGGCTATCAATATAGGAGACGTAAGAGATACAAGTTTAATCCCATGCACCTGGAGAAGGGCATGGCAACCCACTCCAGTATTCTTGCCTGGAGAGTCCCATGGACAGAGCAGCTTGGCAGGCTACAGTCCATGGGGTTGCAAAGAGCCAGACGTGACTGAAGCAACTCAGCACACAGAGCAACCCTTATCAGAATCCTAGCTGTCTTTTTGTAGAAATTGACAGACTGATCCTGTAATTCCTATGGAAATACAAAAGACTCAGAATAACCAAAACAATCTTGAAAAAGAATAAAATTGGAAAACTACCATTTCCCAGTTTCAAAGCTTCAGCTACAATAATCAGTCTGGTGCTAACATAAAAGTAGACATACAGATCAATGGAATAGAGTCTGGAAAGTCAACCTTTACATTTTTTGTCAATTGATTTTTAACAAGAATGCCAAGAAAATTCAATGAGGGAGGAATAGTGTTTTCAACAAATGATGCTGGGACTAAAGAATGAAGTTGAAGATGTTCCTCAAACCAAATAAAAAAATTAGCTGAAAATGAACCATAGACTTAAGTGTAAATGTCAGTGCTATATTATAAAACCTTGAGAAGAAAACGTAGTCATAAACCTTTATTAACTCGGATTAAGTTCTTTAGATACAATACCAAAAGGACAAGTAACAAAAGAAAAAAGTAGACAAACTAGAATTCATGAAAATTTGAAATGTCTGTGCCTCAAAGGACACCATCCAGAAAATAAAAAGACAGCCACAGAATGGGACAAGACATTTGCAGCCCATGTATCTGTTACGGGACTTGTATCCAGATTATATTAGTAACTCTTACTACTCAACAATAAAAGGAGGGACTTCCCTGGTGGCCAGTGGTTAAGATTCCACACTTCCAGTGCAAGGAGCACAGGTTCAACCCCTGGTCCAGGAATTAAGATCCCACATTTTCCTGATGTGACCAAAGTATTTTTTTTAAGGCATAAACAATAAAAGGTAAATAACCCCAATTTGAAAATGGGCAAAGAATTTGATAGAAATTTCTCCAAAGAAGATGTACTAAAGGCCAAACATCGTTAGTCATCAGGGCATTGCAAATCAAAATACTATGGGATACCAGTGAACACCCACCAGGATGGATGGCTAAAATTTAAAAGGACAAATGTTGGGAGGGAGATGGACAAATTGGAACTTTCACATATTACTGGTGGGATAATGAAATGTTGCAGCCACTTTACAAAGCAGTTTCTCAATGAAATACAGAGTTACCAAATGATGTAGCAGTTTTATGCATATACTGCTGTATGTGCATGTACTGCTGTATACTACATTTCACTGCTGTATATACTCAGGAGAAATGAAACTATGTCTACACAAAGTACACAGATACTCATAGCAGCATTATTCATCATAGCCGAAAAGTGGAAACAACCCAAGAGTCCAGCAACAGATGAATGGATAATCAAAATTATGGTATGTCCACATAATAGAATAATACTCAGCAATAAAAAGGAATGAAGAACTACTAAGACATCCTCCTACATGGATAAACCTTGAAAACATGCCAAGTGAAAGAAGATAGTCACAAAACACATACTGTTAAGATTCCAGTTATCTGAAGTGTCCCGAATAGGCAAAATCCATAGAAATGGTAAATTAGCTGTTGCCAAGGGCTGGATAATGAGAGTAATTAATAATAGTTACAGGCTTTCTTTTTATGATAATGAATGTTCTGAAATGAGATGGTAATGATGGGTACACAAGTGTGAATATACTAAAAATCACTAAATGGTACCCTTGAGGAGTGAATTATGTCTCAGAACTTTTGAAAAGTTAAAATGAGTTGATCTTAGAGCAAAAATATATGGTCTCTTGTCTTTATGTCCATGTATACTTCTTTGATATCTAATTTCTCTGATTCTAATAGCCATTAGGCTTGAGCTTGATATATCCAAGTGAAAGTAAAAGTTAGTCGCACAGTCGTGTCCAGCTCTTTCTGATCCCATGGACTGCAGCCTGCCCAGCTTCTCTGTCCATGGAATTCTCCAGGCAAGAGTACTGGAGTGGGTTGCCATTTCTTTCTCCAGGGAATTTTCCCAACCCAGGTATCGAACCCAAATGTCCTGCATTGCAGGCAGATTCTTTACCAACTGAGCCACTAGGGAATCCATATAGTTAAAAGGGCAAAACACACAAAAAATAATTTTTTTCAAATGTTTTATCAATAAATATTTGATTGATCCTTAGCAAGGATTTCTAAACATAGTGATTCATTTATCATTGCAGTTAAATTATGACCCAATTGTAGATTTCTAAATTAACATGTAAATGTTAAGCTTACATTAAGATATTTTGTTTGGTTAACATTTTAGTCCACAGAACTTCTTTTAATGGTTGCTTTTTTTTTTTTTTTGGTAGGAGAGAGGCAGAAAGGAGAAACCATTCATTAGCTCGGCATGCAGACATCCTCGCTGCTGTTGAAACAAGGCTGTCATTATTAAATATGACTTTCATGAAGTATGTGGACTCCAATCTCTGTTGCTTCATCCCAGGAAAGGTAAAATAGAATTGCTTACTCAGTAACAGCCGGATTGGATTGTGTAAACTTTAAATTACTATGAAGTTACAGAGTGATTTTTTTTTAATGACAGAATCACTCCTACTTCTTTGGTCATCTGTGAATTCAGTAGTCACAATATTAAAGGGTAAGTTGTATAGACAATTGTGGGCTTTTGACTTTTTTTTTAAGGTTGGCACTTGCCTGGAGAGTCCCATGGACAGAGCAGCTTGGCAGGCTACAGTCCATGGGGTTGCAAAGAGCCAGACGTGACTGAAGCAACTCAGCACACAGAGCAACCCTTAACAGAATCCTAGCTGTCTTTTTGTAGAAATTGACAGACTGATCCTGTAATTCCTATGGAAATACAAAAGACTCAGAATAACCAAAACAATCTTGAAAAAGAATAAAATTGGAAAACTACCATTTCCCAGTTTCAAAGTTTTAGCTACAATAATCAGTCTGGTGCTAACATAAAAGTAGACATACAGATCAATGGAATAGAGTCTGGAAAGTCAACCTTTACATTTTTTGTCAATTGATTTTTAACAAGAATGCCAAGAAAATTCAATGAGGGAGGAATAGTGTTTTCAACAAATGATGCTGGGACTAAAGAATGAAGTTGAAGATGTTCCTCAAACCAAATAAAAAAATTAGCTGAAAATGAACCATAGACTTAAGTGTAAATGTCAGTGCTATATTATAAAACCTTGAGAAGAAAACGTAGTCATAAACCTTTATTAACTTGGATTAAGTTCTTTAGATACAATACCAAAAGGACAAGTAACAAAAGAAAAAAGTAGACAAACTAGAATTCATGAAAATTTGAAATGTCTGTGCCTCAAAGGACACCATCCAGAAAATAAAAAGACAGCCACAGAATGGGACAAGACATTTGCAGCCCATGTATCTGTTACGGGACTTGTATCCAGATTATATTAGTAACTCTTACTACTCAACAATAAAAGGAGGGACTTCCCTGGTGGCCAGTGGTTAAGATTCCACACTTCCAGTGCAAGGAGCACAGGTTCAACCCCTGGTCCAGGAATTAAGATCCCACATTTTCCTGATGTGACCAAAGTATTTTTTTTAAGGCATAAACAATAAAAGGTAAATAACCCCAATTTGAAAATGGGCAAAGAATTTGATAGAAATTTCTCCAAAGAAGATGTACTAAAGGCCAAACATCGTTAGTCATCAGGGCATTGCAAATCAAAATACTATGGGATACCAGTGAACACCCACCAGGATGGATGGCTAAAATTTAAAAGGACAAATGTTGGGAGGGAGATGGACAAATTGGAACTTTCACATATTACTGGTGGGATAATGAAATGTTGCAGCCACTTTACAAAGCAGTTTCTCAATGAAATACAGAGTTACCAAATGATGTAGCAGTTTTATGCATATACTGCTGTATGTGCATGTACTGCTGTATACTACATTTCACTGCTGTATATACTCAGGAGAAATGAAACTATGTCTACACAAAGTACACAGATACTCATAGCAGCATTATTCATCATAGCCGAAAAGTGGAAACAACCCAAGAGTCCAGCAACAGATGAATGGATAATCAAAATTATGGTATGTCCACATAATAGAATAATACTCAGCAATAAAAAGGAATGAAGAACTACTAAGACATCCTCCTACATGGATAAACCTTGAAAACATGCCAAGTGAAAGAAGATAGTCACAAAACACATACTGTTAAGATTCCAGTTATCTGAAGTGTCCCGAATAGGCAAAATCCATAGAAATGGTAAATTAGCTGTTGCCAAGGGCTGGATAATGAGAGTAATTAATAATAGTTACAGGCTTTCTTTTTATGATAATGAATGTTCTGAAATGAGATGGTAATGATGGGTACACAAGTGTGAATATACTAAAAATCACTAAATGGTACCCTTGAGGAGTGAATTATGTCTCAGAACTTTTGAAAAGTTAAAATGAGTTGATCTTAGAGCAAAAATATATGGTCTCTTGTCTTTATGTCCATGTATACTTCTTTGATATCTAATTTCTCTGATTCTAATAGCCATTAGGCTTGAGCTTGATATATCCAAGTGAAAGTAAAAGTTAGTCGCACAGTCGTGTCCAGCTCTTTCTGATCCCATGGACTGCAGCCTGCCCAGCTTCTCTGTCCATGGAATTCTCCAGGCAAGAGTACTGGAGTGGGTTGCCATTTCTTTCTCCAGGGAATTTTCCCAACCCAGGTATCGAACCCAAATGTCCTGCATTGCAGGCAGATTCTTTACCAACTGAGCCACTAGGGAATCCATATAGTTAAAAGGGCAAAACACACAAAAAATAATTTTTTTCAAATGTTTTATCAATAAATATTTGATTGATCCTTAGCAAGGATTTCTAAACATAGTGATTCATTTATCATTGCAGTTAAATTATGACCCAATTGTAGATTTCTAAATTAACATGTAAATGTTAGGCTTACATTAAGATATTTTGTTTGGTTAACATTTTAGTCCACAGAACTTCTTTTAATGGTTGTTTTTTTTTTTTTTTTGGTAGGAGAGAGTCAGAAAGGAGAAACCATTCATTAGCTCGGCATGCAGACATCCTCGCTGCTGTTGAAACAAGGCTGTCATTATTAAATATGACTTTCATGAAGTATGTGGACTCCAATCTCTGTTGCTTCATCCCAGGAAAGGTAAAATAGAATTGCTTACTCAGTAACAGCCGGATTGGATTGTGTAAACTTTAAATTACTATGAAGTTACAGAGTGATTTTTTTTTAATGACAGAATCACTCCTACTTCTTTGGTCATCTGTGAATTCAGTAGTCACAATATTAAAGGGTAAGTTGTATAGACAATTGTGGGCTTTTGACTTTTTTTTTTAAGGTTGGCCACCGTGTGAGTGGGATCTTAGTTTCCTGAGCAGGCATCGAGCCCAGGCCCCCTGCCATGGGAGTGCAGTCTTAACCAGTGAATTGCCAGGGAAGTCCCATTGCTACTTTGAGTGGGTTTCTAAGAATGGATTTGTTTAGCTTCTGTGCAATAACATATAAATATATATCATTTATATGATCTGTAAAATTGGGGGAAGGCAATGGCACCAGACCCCAGTACTCTTGCCTGGAAAATCCAATGGACGGAGTAGCCTGGTGGGCTGCAGTCCATGGGGTCGCTAACAGTCAGACAGACTGAGCGACTTCACTTTCACTTTTCTCTTTCATGCATTGGAGAAGGAAATGGCAACCCACTCCAGTATTCTTGCCTGGAGAATCCCAGGGATGGGGGAGCCTGGTGGGCTGCCATCTATGGGGTCACACAGAGTCGGACACGACTGAAGTGACTTAGCAGCAACATACTTAAAATTATGATTATGAAATATGCTATAGAAGCCCTACTATTCTTCAGGAAAGCTTTCTAAGGGTTCATACGCAAAGAAAACACTTTAAGCTTTTACTTTTTATAAAGATGCCAGAGATACAGCAGTGAACAGGAATAGGTATTGTCTCTGCCTTCAAGATTGTTACCATTTTAGGGACGGGGGGTTGGGAGAGACAAGCTGGTTTTGTTTGTTTGAGAAACGTGTCATGAAAACAACTTACAAACTTCCAGATTGGACAAGAATAGATAATTACAGTATAGCAGTATACTCTGGGCTAAGTAATAGTGCTGTTTAACACAGAAATAAATTTATTGTGGTGTATTTACTGTGACTAAGTTAATAAAGGACCCAGAATTCAACATGCTGCTCATACCTTCACTAATACCTGGCTTCTTGAATTGAGTGTAAATTCAGAATGAAATAACTTCAGTATCTTTTTATGTGGAAGAGATGGAGGTAGAATTAAAGATCATTTTGCTACTTAGCTGCTACTGGCAAAAGGTTCCCTTAACATGGTTGGAACTAATTAATACTTGGTAAAATTTGAATGCTCTCTTTTTGTTGTTTCCATTGATAATTAACATTGGTGATATTTTATTACTGTCTTCATTTTCAATATTCTATAATGTTTGTTGGGAGCCAGAGGAGTCCTGTTTCTTATTTAAAGTATTCTTTGGTATAGCTCACTTTCCTCATATTAGCTACTGATGCTTTTCTATAAAAAGGTGACCAGTTAGAAACTTTAGATTCTAATTCTTAGGCCAGATTTTATTTAGGTCTAATTCATAGGTCTTAATTCTTGATGTTCACGTTCAGTGAACGTGAATAGGTTGTCTCCTATAGCCTCATTGTTTTTATTGCATATCTCATAATGTTAAGATTGTGAATATTTAAGACACTCTCTAAGTTTCATAACTTCAAGAGACAGTTCAACCAATTATTGTTAATGGGAGCTGAATAGTTTGCAGCAAAGTCCATATGGCCTGCAAAGCCAAAGATATTTCAGTACCAGCCTTTACAGAAGTTGTCTATCTGTTGTTCTAGTTGATCAAGATCATGTGATTGAAATGATATTTACTGGCTAAACAAATGAGGTTAAATTCAGTTGAGTCTTGCTATTTTTTTTGGAAACCACTTGTTTTCTCTTCTAATTCTAGTACTATGGTAGCAGTGGAAGATGTTTTCAGTTTTGAAGCTTATGTGTATCCCTTTGGGCATTTGCTCCTTAACTGAGACCTTTACCTTACCTGCAGTGGAAAGTCTTCCATTTTTCCTTAATGTTACCCATTTCCTCACAAGATCTTTTCCTAATTTATTTTTCTCCTACAAGTCTGAACTGGAAAAACAACTCCCAAAAAACAAATAATTTTTGTTTTGATTATCACTTTGGTTTATTCTGCCATCTTTATAGCTTATATTTTGCCTAAATCAACACTGTATACTTAGATTACTTTTTATTTTTATGTCACTGGTACTTTTTAGCTTACTTAGGCTAAGTCCAAACTACTAACTTAACATAGTTTGCAATATTTGGGTTGCTTTATCATTGTTTTTGAACTTTCTCATCCTTAAACTTTCATATTCTGTCTTCAGAACATAAGGATATGGCATTAAGTTTCACATCCGTAAGTGAAGATATCCTATGAAATACTTTTCTTTCAGTTTAGCATATAATCTTGATTTGGTATATGATGTCTGTAGTAGTTTATTCTTGATTTCCCCAGCATCTTGCTCCTGGATTCATTTCACAGATTAGTTTTTACAAGTTACTCAAGTGAATCTGGGTTATAGCAACATTGATTTAAATTAGATTGCCTTATATATACCAGAATTTTGGACCTTTAACAGTTGGGGGGAAAATTTTTTTTTTAATTATTCTCTGAAAGAACAATCAAATCCGTTTGTAAAATTAAATGGTAGAATGAAGATAAAAGATTAAATGTTATGTTTACCTCTTAACTTCTCCCCATACTCTACTCAGTGGAGTAGAGTAAATGATGTAATTTTTAAAAGGAAGAAAAGATAAAGCCCCATGAAAAGGAGGTCAAGAGAGTAGACAGTAGCAGCAGAATTCTGGAAGTTGAAAAGTAGATGAACAAGTGATAACTGACTTAGAAGAACTGAGGAAGTTAATTCCTAACCTGGCAGTGGGGGAAGCTGGGAGTTAATGTAGTATGCACAGCTGAACCTCTAAAAAATTCTAGAGTTGAAAGCACTTCTGAAAATGGGGCTAAAACAGAAAGGTTGGGTGAGAATCTGTATTTAGGAATGACTTAAACCTGTAGGTTCCCTCTCCAACTCCAAACAAGCTAGATCATTGCCCTTCTAGCCAGTGAAAATCTAAGGCTTATTCATGGGAGGGGTTTAAAATGGAGTCTCTTGACAAGGAAACCGTACTAACAACAAAGGCATTTCAAGGTCTGTCTAAAGAATTCAGACTGGTTGGGAGTTTGCCACTATGAGTTCTGGGAAGGATCAGCAAACTTTTCTGTAAAGGGCCAGATAATAAATATTTTTGACTTTGTGGACCGCGTGGCCTGTGTCATGTCATGGTCTGTTTCTCAACTGAGAAACGGCCGTGATTCTACATGTGGTAAATGAATGGGTGTGCTCATGTTCTAATAAAAACCTTATTTACAGAAATAGACACAGGTCAGTTAGGGCCATAGTTGCAGACTCCGACCACTATATTGAGGTTCCATTCATCTTTTCTCAAAATCAATTATAGATTCTTGGCTTATTCCTATATATATTTTTCAAATCTTCTATCTGACATATAGAAGTCAAACTTTTTATAGTAAGTTCTTGATCAGTATCAGCAGTTCACACAAACTGAAAAACAGATGGAGCAGAGGCCAACTAACCATTTCAGGAGATATAATAATGAAAAAAGACACGAGTAATTTCTTTTCTTCATCGTTACTAACAACCCCAGTAAACCTTTTGTGCTTACTGAAATACAGTGGTCTCCGAAAGTCAGTGCTTTAACGGTATAAATGATTGTCAAAATGATTGTCATGAAGCTAGATTTCCCTGAAAGAACTTAAAATCTATAGGTTTTGTATTGCTGGTTTGTTTTTAATAATGTTTTTGGTTGGGGGGGTGGGAACTGGTGATGATCACTTTCTTTATTCTTTTTTTGAGGGGTAGCTTTCTTTTGATGCAATTTCATATTTACACAAAAATTGCAAAAAATATGAAAAGGAATTCCCATATTTCTTTTATCCAGATCAGCAATTATTTACCTTTGGTCTCATTTGCTTTTATTCTCTCTCTGCATATGTGTTTCATTTTTCTGAACTGTTTGAAGAAAAGTTGGAGATACTGTGACCATTATTCTGAAATATTTCTAGGACGTTTTCTTACTTAACCACAGTACAGATAACAAGCTCAGGGAATTTAACATTGATCCAATACACTGATCAGCAGTCCATATTCAAGTTTCATTTCTTATCCCAATAATAGTTTTTCTAGCTATTCTTATTTCTGAGTCCAGAATCCAATCTAGGATCACACATGAATTTGTTAGATCTCTTTAATGTGGAATAATTCCCTACACTTTGTGTTTCTTGGGCTTCAAGTTTTTGAAGTTATTTTGAGATACCCTTCAATTTGAGTCTATCTTATGTTTCCAGAATGTTGTATTTTTGTTTCTTTTAAAATTGGTTTTATTGTAAAGACATTCTTAAAAATAACTCTTGCTTAGAAGCATTTCCTCCTTTCATCTTTTTGGTCCTCAAGTAAATACATGCAGTCATTGAACCTTTAAAATGAAAAAAGAATTAATCTTATTTTCATTGAATTTTTTAGGTCCTTGTTCTTACACCCCTAAACTCCACCTTTACCACCAGTTTGGCTAACTAGGAGATCTGATCAGCTTTTTATGTGCTACATTTTTAAATATAAGCAAGGAGTAGAGAATCACCAGGCTAATAAGAAACACAAAGTAAAACAAATGGAGAACAAAAGACCTTTGAGAAAACAATACAAAGATATAAAACTTGAACAAACTGTGACTAATAGTCTAAGAGAAATATTAATAAGAAAAATATAGACAAACACATGCCATATAAAGAATTATTCACAAATATGGAAGAAAAATTAAAAGAAATGAGAGGAAAATTAAGGAAATCTCAAGTGGAGCAAAGAGAAGGAAATGGCAAGCCACTCCAGTATTCTTGCCTGGAAAATTCCACGGACAGAGGAACCTGGTGGGCTACAGTTCATGGGGTCACAAAGAGTCAGCCATGGCTGAGCACAACAGCAAGTGGAACAAAAAGAAACAGAAAATGAGAACCATACAAGCTTCAATATTCTAATGGGAGCTTTGTTTGCTAAGGGCAACTCTGGTAGCTCAGTTGGTAAAGAATCTGCCTGCAATGCAGGAGACCCCGGTTTGATTTCTGTGTCGGGAAGACCTGCTGGAGAAGGAATAGACTACCCACTCCAGTATTCTTGGGCTTCCCTGGTGGCTCAGCTGGTAAAGAATCCTCCTGCAATGCAGGAGACCTGGGTTCAATCCCTGGGATGGGAAGATCCCATGAAGAAGGGAACAGCTACTCACTCCAGTATTCTGGCCTAAAGAAGTCCCAAAGAGTCAGACACAACTGAGCGACTTTCACTCACTTGCACTACTNGGCTTCCCTGGTGGCTCAGCTGGTAAAGAATCCTCCTGCAATGCAGGAGACCTGGGTTCAATCCCTGGGATGGGAAGATCCCATGAAGAAGGGAACAGCTACTCACTCCAGTATTCTGGCCTAAAGAAGTCCCAAAGAGTCAGACACAACTGAGCGACTTTCACTCACTTGCACTACTTTGTTTGCTAAACAGTAGATTAAGTAAGATAGAAATTCTCTCATCTATAATAGTTAAAAGCCTTGAATGATGTTCATCGTATGTCATTTATTACTGTGCCAATTTAAACATAAGCATGATAGAGTAAACTGTATGTGCTGGGAATGTGATAGTTGCTCACATTTGGTTTCTTACCATTCTTTCTTAAAACTTAAAAATATTTTTCACAAGTATTATCTCTAGTGTTCAGCAGTGGCACATTTACTTGAAAAGTGTATAAATAGCCATTAAAGAGTTTAGTGACCTGCCTAAGACCTGTGGTCTTTACACTGGATACCAGACTCAAACCATTACATTCTTGTTGCTAAAGTAATTTTCAGAAAGTGATTAAACCTATTCAGAAAATGAAATATTTTAAAATCAGGTAAATGCTGTGCTTTCCTTAACATGTGCCTCTACAGCCGTTTCAGCCGCTGATGACTCTGGATGCGAGAAGCAGTTTGGCTCTAACATGCTGTCTTTTTCTTCACCTTGTCCTTTGCTTGTAGCTTTTGGACACAGGAAAGAAAATGTTTTTAATTTTATTGAAAACATGGATTGGATGAGTCCACTTAATTAAAATAACCTCTGTGTAGTAAGACTTAAAAACACTAAATTTCCTAATAGAACACTTGGGCAAAGGGAAAGAGATACACCTTACTTTCACACTGCATTTAGAAGGCTGAATATGGTAGATAAGAATATTTCACATTTTGGTTTACAAATGTCATTTAGTGTTAGTAATCCCTATGCGATATTTTGATATGAAATTAATTCTGAAGAATCAGGGTTATGAAACAGGATTCACTACATAATAAATTTATTTTAAAAACCTAGAATAAATGCATGGTACATAATAAACTGTTAGTTGCTCAGTTGTGCCTGACCCTTTGTGACCCCATGGACTGTAGCCTGTGAGGCTCCTCTGTCCATGGGATTCTCCAGGCAAGAATACTGGATTGGTTTGTCATTTCCTTCTCCAGGGAATCTTGCCAGACTGGGATCGAACCCCAGTCTCCCACATTTCAGGCAAATTCTTTACTGACTGAGCTACCGGGGAAGCTGGTACATGGTACATGATAACACTATATACATTTTGATTTCCTAGCCAACTCCTCACTGCAGCACTCCTCTCTTAGTCATGTACACCCTCCTCCTGCTCAGACTTCTCTTCTCATTGAAATTGCTTATTTCTCATTGCCAAGTCCTTCATTAGGCCTACTCAATCCTCAAACAAATCCTATCCCTGTCTGCTTCCTTTTTCACACAATGCTTTGCTTATACATTGAACTTACTCAGTTTGAACTAGTCTTTGCTGTGTGTGGGCCTTTCACTAAGTCATCTTGCACAGGTTAAGATGTATGTCTTATTCATGCTTGAGTCACTGTAACAGTCATTTCTAGTCTAGGTCAAACATATTGTAAATATTCTTCTGTCTACCAGTATTTAGGTACATAAACTTAGTCCGTTTATCCTCTCAGTAAAAATTCTGTTAACAATGACCATTGTATTCAAAACAAAATCTAGCCTCTAAAAATCATATTCTTGTATTGACTTTAACCTTGTGGCTTATCCCTAAACAGTTTTATTTAGATGTGTCAGTATTAGGCAGTTTATGTTATCCGACCATCTTTTGTCACTCATTTAATGAACGTTGATTAGGGTGCTGCTATGTGCCAGATACTGCTAGGCTGTGGGGGTCTGACAGTGGAAACGTCTCTCATTGAGCTTACTCTGTTGTGGGAAGAAGAAATTAACAGAAAAAGGCAGTACTTCAACCTTGTAATGTGTATTCTGTATTCTGAAGAAAAAATACAGGATTTGATGAAGGTGTTAACATACAAACTGAAAGAGGGTTCAGAAAAGACTGCTTACTCTGAGAAAGTGTTACTGAGACCTCAAGTGTGAATAAGAAATTTGGGGCTGGAGAAGGTAGGGGAGATAATGCAGGGAGAACATGACAGAAGAGAGATCATAACGTGCAAAACCCTGAGCCACAGAGAGAGAGAGGGTCTGCTTAGGTCAGAGAGCTGAGGTTACTTTGCACCTGTAGGTGGAGTGTACTAGCACTGAGGACGACATCAAATAATACTGGAGTGTCGCAGTACTTTTCTTATGACGCACATGCCGCGCTACTATGGATCGGTTAATATCCTATCACTAGCAGATTCTTTGTAGTAGAATGTGACAGACGAGTAATACGAAGGACTACTGCTAAAGTACATAAGTGTATATTTTGTAATTAACCATTTTGTACTTATATATAAATATTAGGTATTTTTTTTAGCCCTAGAACAGTAAAGATGCTTAATAAATATAAATATGAAACATATATAGTATTATAACAAGCCCAAAGCCAGGTGTTACAGATGGTAATGTTACCATTGGTCAGTATATCAGTTAAGTCACCCTGTAGATCTCTGTAGAGTTTGTAAAACAAGCAGTCACCTTACTCCCTGTTTACCTGTTTTCTTTAAAAAAAATAAAGTGCTAATGAGAGCTCATTATTTTAGGTGATTGATGAGATTTATCGTGTGTTGAGATATGTCAATTCTACCAGAGCCCCTCAACGAGCTCATGAAGTACTTCAAGAGTTAAGGGATATTTCCTCCATGGCAATGGAATACTTTGATGAAAAGATTGTTCCAATTCTAAAGAGGAAATTGCCAGGATCAGACGTATCTGGAAGACTCATGGGCTCTCCTCCAGGTATCTTTTGTTTATAATACTTTCAGTTTATAATCATGTTCATACATAGGTTTGTAACTTGCCTTTTTTTCCTCCCACTTAACTGTGTATCTTGAACTTTTCTGGGTCTGTAACTGTGTATCTGCAGCATCATTTTTAATGACAGATTAGATTACAGACCCTATCTTACATAGTTCATCCACTGCTGTTATGCACATTTGTCTCCAGGTTTTTCAATATTTGAACCACACTGAAGAACAATGTTATGGCTGAATCTTTATGCATATCCACAGTTTTTAAGTGAGCATAAATTTATTAGAGCAATTTTTAGTAAAACATTTGTTTCATTCAGATTAGTTAGCTCCCTGGAGTACTCAGAGTGAATGGTTGTCTGTAATTTAATAATAAAGCTTATGGCATCTCAGTATTAATGTATCTATTACTTATTGAGTACTATTATGTGGACAGCACTATACTGTGTCCTATGAAGACTAAAAAGAATTGTAATACATGATATCTGCTCTCAAGAATCTTATTATTTCATAGGGTAAGACATAATCATGACTCAGATTATTGCAGGCAAGAGAATAGTTTAAAGGAGTGTCCATTTACATGCCAAATGAGTAGAGAGAAAATCTTAAGGAAGATAAGATCATTGTTGGCTGGTCTGATTGAGACTTCACAAGAGGTGAGAACTGATCTGAGCCTTGTTAGTTGGCTAAAGGTAAGCTGAGAAAGAACAATGCATCAGTCAAGGAAAATATTCTGGTTATTTAAATGTATGAGGAGAAAATTAGCAAGATGGGTTTTAGGGTACAGATGGATCCATATGGTTCTTTTAGAAAAGCGTCAGAGATAGGGTTTTTAAAAAAAGCAGGTTATTAGTTTAAAATAGCAATTTTTATACCTATGGTAGCAATTTTTATGCCTATGGTACATTGTTATTCCTAAAACAGAATAGTTCCAAAGCCTTCCTACATCATGTCAGAAGTTCTTCCTGATCATCCAGTGTGATGTAACCCTTTTTGGCAGTATCCCAATTATTTGGTTAATGTTGAGACCAAACATTCAACTAAGTGCAAAGAGGACTTATGAACCTAATAGGTCTGTACTTCTGACTCAGATATTTATGTTTCCTTTGTGTGTAATAAGATAGAAAGCAATTCTACTCTAATTTTATATTTATATTTTCTTAACTAGGTTCTAAAAAAGTTTTATAATATTTTTAAATCCAAGTTAACACCCCTGGACACTCTTTGCTTTTGCTGGCAGTCCACATATTGCCACATGAACATGAGAATCAGAATTCAGACTCATTTATAGTTAAGACAAAGTATTTGATTAATTCATTAGACCAAGTAGATTGCAAAGAAGAAATCTGCAGAGGTGAAACTACTAAGGACATTGCGTCTTTTAAGAAGTCTCATTAATGAAGTATTACTGAGTGGTGAGCTGTTGAAGTGATTGACCATTTTAAACCATTTCTCCATAGTTCCAGGACCTTCTGCAGCCTTGACTACAATGCAACTCTTCTCCAAGCAAAACCCTTCAAGACAAGAGGTTACCAAACTCCAGCAGCAGGTTAAGACGAATGGTGCTGGGGTGACTGTTCTCAGGCGTGAAATTTCTGAGCTTCGCACCAAAGTGCAAGAACAGCAGAAACAACTTCAAGACCAGGACCAGAAACTGCTAGAGCAGACCCAGATCATAGGTGAACAGAACGCACGGTTGGCAGAGCTGGAGCGCAAATTGCGAGAAGTAATGGAAAGTGCAGTGGGAAACCCCTCAGGGTCTGGGCAGAATGAAGAGTCTCCTCGGAAACGAAAAAAGGCCGCGGAAGCCATAGACTCTCTTAGGAAATCTAAACGTCTCCGGAATAGAAAGTAAATCGGAATGTGCTTCTAGCGCCAGAGGAAGACCTGGCTTTGTAGCTTGACCAGTTCTGCGTATCTGGACACTGCACGACACGGTGTCCCTCAGCTCTAGGCTTTCAGAACACAACTTAAACTTGAGCTCTCATGGTTGGGACTTTTTTTTTCCTGCTTCTCCTCGTTGAACTGATGCACAGAATCTTTTTACTTTGCAATAGATTTGTACTAACCAGACCTATTCTATCATGTTTTGAGAAGTTAACCTTTTTTGTGTGCAGACAATGTTTAAAGCAAATTTGTTTCTGCATATATGCACATTACATAAGGATCTTAAACCAGTCTTGACAGACTAGAAACTAAGTTTAATACGGAAAATGTCCTGTTCACTTGAAAGAGAAGACCTACTTTTTAAATGGACAGTATCTTGTTTTTTAAAAAAAAAAAGTTGACTTTTTGTTATAAGTGACCTTTGTCTGGAATGTCTGAAAAGTAGTAAATGCTTTTTGGTATTGAAGTAATGGGTAACTAAAACGGACTTCCATAGTACTGACTGTAGAAGGGGCCTCTACAGTATTGACTATATATTTTTATAAACTACTGGCAAGGGGCTTATCCAGTTGTTATATACATGTTTTCAGTTCTCTTTTGGGGCCATGACCTACATTTGCATGGATGCATGCATGCGTTGCCTAGTCAACTCACTTAAAAAAGCTCTTGCACTGGTATTGATCTTGAACCTCTATACTTCTCCACTTTTTAGAGCAGTGTCTTAGTTCATTTAAGCGCTTAACATCTTCCACCACAACAGCTTGCTTCGGTGGTTGAGGGGGAGTGGTATTTGTATGTCCATTTGTCCTCCGGTTTTACAGGATAAGAGAGTATTAAAGCCCGCTGCTTTAGCTATTCTCTGTAGGGTTCAGGTACACTGGCTAAGACAGAACCCCAAATTCTTTATGTTGATATCAGACCTCTGGTAACTATTACTATTCCTGACTCACCACTGTGTATGCTCATTGATCCATTGTGGCCATGACCAGTGGTGTGAGTAGGGAACCCAACTTATGGGATGCAGTTGCTTTGCCATTGAAAAACAGTTCACTGAAGAAAATTGTACTATGAAAAAGCTTTTTGATTGTTTCATTTCTGGGGAGTGACCTGAGGGAAGCTTTCTAGTATTAATTTCAGGCTTTCCTTATCCTTCAACTTTCACCAAAAGCTTTAATTTTGTTTGCACTCCTGTTTTGAGCTTGTAACTGGAAAAGCATGTCTTGCACTGTCAACCTTCTGAGTGGTCACTTTAACACCTGTACAGTGATTGTTTTCCCCAGTTGTGTATTTTTTGAAACAGTCAACTATTACTGTCTAGTTTTATTTTAATGTACTAAATTATGTAGTCATTATTTGACTGTTAAGTTAAACAACTGTTGCCTTGGGCTTCAGTTATTTAAGGTAAACTTAGGTGTAATATAGAATACTATCCCTTTCCAGGTGGGAGTTTGACACCTGTATAAAACCTAAGGTTTTGGTAAGTACCTTAGTTGAAGAAAAGCACAAGGTCACTACCTTTTTTTAATCCGTCCAACATGATACGGTTATGCATCCTTGAGATTAACCTCACCAAATGAAACTTCTTATCCATTTTTAGTATTGTCCTTACATAATAGTGTCCTTAGATTTTGATCAATTCTTTGTCTAACATTAAAACTCCATTTACAATGTAGTTACGTTTTCAATGAAAAACCATAAAATAACGTCCAAGTGTTTTCATGGTTTGTTGGGAAGGTAATTTTAAAATAAACAATTTCCAAAAAACATTTGTCAGCCAAGATCATCCATAAAAGTCCCTGTCTGGAACTCATTTTCTCAGCAGGTCTCATTTGTTTAGTCATAGGATTTAGCCATATTATCACAGCTTTGGAGGAGGCCTACTGGAATACTTACTCATGGCCTTTAATGGTCTGTTTTCCTGGTAATACGAAGATGTTTTTAAGTGACAAAGTACATGTTTACAGGTTTATAAAGTACGATCTTTATGCATCAAAGGGATATAACCTCAGATGATCTTTTTTAATAATGTTAATGAATTATTTAAATTTTCCTGGGTTTCTTTTTAAACTCCAGCTAGATAACCCTAAATGTATCTATGGTCTTAGTTAACATGAATATTTGGCTTCCATAATAAACATTCACACTATTAAAAGATAGATTTTCTGTTTCAAAATCCAAATTTCTACCATATACACTTGTAATCATCCGCCCATAAATTTAACGAGTTGTACTTGTTAATGGGTGAATGTGACATAACAGTAGGAAATACAGCACTACAGTTGTTTTAAATCTTAACGAGCTAAAATATGTTAGGATATTGCCTTGGCCAGTTTGATAGCTGTTATACTTGCATTTGGGTAGTATAATGGTATTTAAGTGTCAACAAATCACAAAATACTTCCATCACCTAAAACTGACATATGTTACAGGAAAATTGTAAGTCAGCAACCCGAGAGAGAACTATCCTGCTCTGGAGTGTAGGTCAGTAATTTAAATACTGTATGTTAATATGTTAAATGTTAGGACATTTCATAAAGTATTCCCATCACCTTCCTTGGCTAGTCTTTCAAAGAATACTAAAAGTTGTCCCACTTACAAACTGATCACAACACTACAGACATAGGAAAAATGTGGAAGGGCGGATGAAAAATGGAAAGGACTGCCGCCCCCTCACCCCCCACAGGAGTCTCTGCTTGTTTCCCACATGGACCTGACTTGGTTTTCACGTATTCTGAACCATGTATTATTTCAGAACATGAGGATATAGAACCTGTTGTTTTTCCAGCTCCTCTTTTGATGTACAGAGCCTGGAAATAAGGGCAGACACAGATGTAATCAGAGTAACTATGCTGTTTTAAAAACTTGGGGTGCCATCAGGTCTCAAGCCACTGGTTTTGGAAGCAACTTTTTTTTTTTTTGGTAAAACATGTTTTTGGAGTACTGAACTTTACAGGGGCTTGCCTTAATCTCTATTTAGTAGTTTCAAGATATATGCGCTAATACTCTACTTGTTAAAATAGTCTATGTAGCCCCTAAGGTGGGAAAGACAGAGTATAAGTAATGCCTAAATAAATAAGCTAAAAGGTGTCACTACAGCTGGATTTTTGAGAGAAAATGGACATATGAACATAGGCTATGTGTAATAAAAAATAATGGCACCTTAAGATTGCACTATTTTATGCATTATTTTATATGCCATTTCATAGCCTGCACTTTAATCTCCAAAGAAACGATGTGTGATGTCCCAGTTGTTCCTTATTAATAACTGTTTCCTGAGACAGGGCACTTAATTCTATTTTACTATACCGAAGTAGTTTCTTGGAGGTAGATTCCTCTTTTGAGTTCTCTATTTCCTTAGCCATAATATTTTCTAGGATCTAGGAACTCCGTATCTTGTCTTATTTCCAACAGTATATAATTTTAATTTAAAATCTCATACTTGGTGATCAGCACATTCTTAATATACTGCTCTAGCAATGAGTACCCATTTGTTAACACTTATCAAACCTTCTTCAGAATAATCATATATTTTAAGTAAGATTTGAAACCAGGAATAAAGGCATTCTGCCTTATATAATGCAGTCTCTTGAAAAATGGCTGTTCCTAATGTAAAATCCAGTACATTCAGTGATTTGGCTTGGGATCTGCATTTCTTTCACTAGTCCTCAAAAGGTTAGTAAGTAAGAACTACTTCAAAGAGCTCTGTAGCCTGCCATCTTGAGGTGAATTATTTTCAAGAAATGCTATATAATCTACAAAATGAAATTAGCAATTAGTTGACTGCTGCCTACCATGAGTTTATTTTTAATAGCAATATATTTATATTTGTGATAAATATGATAGGCTTAAGTAATGGCCTTTTCCAGCTTCCTAAGAATCTTTGTTACAAATTTCTGAAAGTCAAACGTCAAAAATTAAAATGTTTCCTGTTGTGTCTGAAGAGAACCATGAGATTTAGAAGCATATTGGTAACCCATTAGGTCCATTGCCAAAGTAGATACTGGTCCGTATTCAAAGCTAACCCTAAAGTTAGACGCGCTTAAAATTCCTTTATGTTGTGCCATGTCTGTTTACTTATGGTCATGAGCAACAATAAATTACAGTAGTCTATCTCTGGAACTTTAATTGTTACAACCTGATTTAATTACTGGAAAATGAAAAGCCCCCCCGTCACACAGCAGGGTACGTAAATAAACATGTCGTTGCCCGTGGTACTTGCTTTCTTTGTATTTCATACACAGAAGATTATGCAGCCATCTTAATAGCTACCACCTCTTAAAGGCAGTTTGTTTTGCTATTTTAATCCTCACAGCTGCTTTATAAGTGCTTCCCTGGTAGCTCAGCTGGTAAAAGAATCCACCTGCAATGCAGGAGACCACAGTTCGATTCCCGGATAGGGAAGATCCATCCCCTGGAGAAGGAATAGGCTACCCACTCCAGTATTCTTGGGCTTCCCTGGTGGCTCAGATGGTAAAGAATCTGCCTGCAATGTGGGAGACCTGGATTCGATCCCTGGGTTGGGAAGATATCCTGGAGAAGGGCATGGCAACCCACTCCAGTATTCTTGCCTGGAGAATTCCCACGGACAGAGGAGCCTGGTGGGCTATAGTCCCAGGGTCACAAAGAGTCGAACGTGACTGAGCGACTAAGCACAGCACAGCAGCTGTTTTATAAAGCAGGTTTTACTGTCTAAAAGGAAGTTAAATTTAGGTTAAGCAACATAGCCACAATGTCACCTAAGTGTGATTTGAACCTTGCCTCCAAAGCTTATGTATTCCTGCTACACTCTGCTGCTGCTGCTGCTGCTAAGTCACTTAAGTCGTGTCCAACACTGTGTGACCCCAGAGACGGCAGCCCACCAGGCTCCCCCATCCCTGGGATTCTCTGGCAAGAACACTGGAGTGGGTTGCCATTTCCTTCTCCAATGCGTGAAAGTGAAGTCGCTCAGTCGTGTCCGACTCCTAGCGACCCCATGGACTGCAGCCTACCAGGCTCCTCATTCCATGGGATTTGCCAGGCAAGAGTACTGGAGTGGGTTGCCATTGCCTTCTCCACTGCTACACTCTACTACATTCTAAAATGTTTGGGAGCTGTGGGACTCTACATTAATTCTTCAAATTCAATAAATATATAGATTTCATACATCAACCAGCAGCAGTCTATGCCAGAATCACTAATTTTAAGAGTAATATACAAAGCTTAAAATCATGGAAAGACTAGGCTTTAAAGAGGCAACTTTTGTCTTGCAGTTTTTTGCCAATGCATTTACATTAGGCATATGGGTAAAAAATATTTTTAAGGGTTCTGTGTGTGTGTGTGTGCTTAGTTGCTCAGTCGTGTCCAGCTTCTGAGAACCCGTAATAAATAGGCAGTCCTGGCAATAGATGTGGTCAGAGGCCACTAACACAGTCACTTTATTACAAAGTTGGGTACCGATCAATACAAAAGAAGTGATACCAATTCTCTTGCCCTGCTGGGGAAGAAGACTAGTTCTCTTTTCAAAATTCCTTCCAGCTGCAAAACTAAATATTCAAAATTTCAATGAAATAAAACCATACAAATCAATTTCACCTCTGTTTCACAAAGATGTAACTGATAAGGAATTACTAGAAACGAAATGACTGGAAAGACTCTTTGGGACACACTTTACCTACTTTGTTCATAACTTAGATGTTCAGAAAAGAGATCACAGATGAATTTATGCTGAAAGATGAGGATGACAGCAGTGTTACCAGTTACCCCAACACCATCACTGCATTCTAGTCATCAAGCTATCACAGAAACCTAGAAAAATAAAGACAACTTGTGTGTATTCCTGTCTTCAGAGGGTGGATCAGGGTGGAATTCTTTGTAGCCCTCCAGTGGTGCAGTTGTGTAGAAAGCACATTTTGGGAAACCAAGAACTTCACCAGTATTGTTGCTTTAGAAATAAAAGGATGTCTCTATTTATGACCTTTCTCATGTTAATTCCTGAAACAACACTTAGAGGATCCATTAAAGGTGATTCATTCATCCAGAAAATATTTTAACTTGCTTGTGTTGCTCTGGTATTGGTGAGTCATTTCCTGAAAGCAAAATTATAGGAAATTGTAAGGAGAAAAAACAATGTGGATGTTTGAGCACAAAGTCCAAATTACGACTGGAAAGGGAATACAAATCAAGGATGAACTTCCCCCTAATTCAGTCAATTTTGTTCATAGAAAAATATTCAACCAAAGAGCTTTCAATTTCCTCAGCTCTTAACGTTTCCTTCAATTCTTTTTCCCTGGGTTCTTTGCATTGAACAAAAGTCAGTTTCTGCTTGGAATCTGAAGCAGCAGTGTAAAGAGTAATACTGTCTCCAGGGATGATCTAAGGTGTGTCTCCCTGTCTTAAGACACAGGGAAAACTTCTGCTAAAACTTCAAGGCTAATCAGAAGATGGAGTGAAGGAAGAAGGGAAGGGCACCTAAAATGCGTGTTCTTCCTTTGAAGGATTGCAGCAAGCTTTCAAGAAAGTGTCTTAGCTCTCTAGATATCCAGGTTCTGTAACCCTAGGTGCTGCCGCAGCAGTGGCCTTTCATTCCCAAAGCAAATGCAGTTTGTGCCTCCCTTGTGCTGTGCTTAGTTGCTCAGTGTCTGACTCTGTGTAGCCCTCCAGGCTCTTCTGTCCATGGGGATTCTCCGGGCAAGAATACTGGAGTGAGTTGCCACGCCCTCCTCCAGGGGATCTTCCCAATCCAGGTCTCCCGCATTGCAGGCAGATTCTTTACTGTCTGAGTCACTAGTGAAGCCCAAGAACACTGGAATAGGTAGCCTATCCCTTCTCCAGGGCATCTTCCCCACCCAGGAACTGAACCAGGGTGTCCTGCATTGCAGGTGGATTCTTTTACCAGGTGAGCTACTAGTGAAGCCCATGTCTTATAAGAGGAAAATAAAGAAATGAATGTCAAGGGGTTAACAGTGCTCAGCGCATAATAAGCAGGTAATTAATAATAAATAGTGGTTTATACAGGGCAATAGATATGACTAAGGAAATAGAAGTATAGAATATACATTGCATTGGCTACATGTATTTCCTTTAAGTCCTACTTTCAGTTCAGTTCAGTTCAGTAAAAGAAGAACTAAAGAGCCTCTTGATGAAAGTGAAAGAGGAGAGCGAAAAAGTTGGCTTAAAACTCAACGTTTGGACAACTAAGATCATGGCATCTGGTCCCATCACTTCATGCCAAATGATTTTTTTAAAGGTATCATAGATTCAATTTTTGAACACAGAAGACTGTGGATAGATGCCATAGATGGCAAATAGATGGGGAAACAATGGAAACAGATTTTATTTTGGGGGGGGCTCCAAAATCACTGCAGATGGTGACTTCAGCCATGAAATTAAAAGACACTTGCTCCTTGGAAGAAAAGCTATGACCAACCTAGACAGCATATTAAAAGGCAGAGACATTACTTTGCCAACAAAGGTCCATCTAGTCAAAGCTATGGTTTTTCCAGTAGTCACGTATGGATGTGAGAGCTGGACTATAAAAGAAGGCTGAGCGCCAAAGAATTGACACTTTGAGCTATGGTGTTGGAGAAGACTCTTGAGAGTCCCTTGGACTGCAAGGAGATCCAACTAGTCCATCCTAAAGGAAATCAGTCCTGAATATTAATTGGAAGGACTGATTCTGAAGCTGAAACTCCAATACTTTGGCCACCTGATGGGAAGAACTGACTCATTGGAAAAGACCCTGACGCTGGGAAAGATTGAAGGCGGGAGGAGAAGGGGACGACAGAGGATGAGATGGTTGGATGGCATCATTGCCTCGATGGACATGAGTAAGCTCCAGGAGTTGGTGATAAACAGGGAAGCCTGGTGTGCTGCAGTCCATGGGGCTGCAAAGAATTGAACATGACTGAGCAACTGAACTGAACTGAACTGAATCAGCAACAAGCCTTCATGATTTATATTCTTATCATGCCCATTCTACAGATGAGAAAACTGAGGCAAGGAGGCATGATTGGCCTAGAACACGGGGCTGGTAAATCATCGCCAGAATTTGAACTCAGGCATTTGGGCTCCCAGGCTTTTGTTGAATCCATTGCTCTACTGTTTTTCTGGACATCACAGGAGAGTAAGGCTGAAAGGGTCTTGAGATGCCACCTACATTTGTTTCCCACACCCCGATCCCTTCAACCGCAGCAGCGCCTATCACAAACAGATGCCCATGTCCGTTCATGGAGAGTCAGACTCAGGTGGTCTGTCATGAGGCCCCGAGAACAGGTTTTGTTTTTAACCAACAGCTTGAATGATTTCTCTACCATTGGCCTGAATGATTTTTCTGACCAGACACTGGCCTAATTTCACCTGACTTACTGCTAACTTTTATAGGTGACAAAAGCAACTCGGAGGAATTAAGAGAAGGGATCAGCTGGCCAGTTGGGGCTGAGCCAGCCCCAGGAGTGGTGACCCTGGCTCTCTCAGCCTCCTCCTTGCCCATCGACCTGCCAGCAGCCTTCTTTAGAAGGAGCTCAAGCAAGCACCGCTTTTGCTGGCTCTGGCGTCCGCGGTAAAGCTGAACAACCTCTGTCCATCCAAACAAAGTAATTCCCTTTCTGAGTTGGTCCTGAGTCTGTTGGTCCACTGGTGCAGCCAGCGGTCACACACGCCCTGTGGTGTGAGGGCCTCCAAGGGACACTCGGTCACTGCCCAGTCCACCATGGTTCTGAAATTCCCGCCATTAGAGTCAAGAAGGCTCTGAAATGCAAATGGGTTACTTAGGAATGCAGGATGCCCACGGCTGCTAGGACGTTTGTTCATCCACAGATCCAAACTTTAAAGGGCTGAGGTTAAGGACAAGCTATACTTTGACAGAGAGTGACAAGAAGAAGGGCCTTCCCTGGTGGCTCAGTGGTAAAGAAAGAAAGAGAGAGAAGTTGCTCAGTTGTGTCCGACTTTTTGTGACCCCATGGACTGTATCCTACCAGGCTCCTCTGTCCATGGAATTTTCCAGGCGGGTGCATTTCCTTCCCCAGAGGGTCATCCCAACCCAGGGATTGAACCTGCGTCTCCTGCATTGCAGGCAGATGCTTTACCATTTGAGCCACCAGAGAAGCCCCTGGTGGTAAAGAATCCCCCTGCCAATGCACAGACATGGAGGCGACCATGCCACGGCACAGCAGAGCCCATGAGCCGCGACTTCTGAGCCTGTGCTCTAGAGCCTGGGATCTGCAAGCACTGGGCCCACATGCTGTAACTGCGGACGCCCACGTGCCTAGAGCCTGGGCTCCGCGTCAGGAGAAGTCATGGCGATGCGAAGCCTGTGCAGTGCCACTAGAGGCTAGCCCCTGATCTCTGCAGCTAGAGAAAACAGACCACCCAGCAGTGAAGGCCGAGCACAGCCAAAAGGAAGAGAAAGAAGAAGAAGGTGAAAGCTTGAAGTCTAAGTGCTGCCCCAGAGGCAGAGCCAGATGGAAGCCAGGTTTCAGGGGTTGGGAGGAAGCCACTTAAGATCAGCCACCACAAAGCATCAGAGCATAGCTTGATGTGCTAGTAACTGGAGTGTTTTCTGGTCCTCAAGAAACAAATTCCCTTGGATGGAGACAGTACTGATGTATCTACTATATAATTCTCTATTGGAGTAGCTCACTCTAGAGACTTTCTTGAACAACACACAGACTCTGGGAAAGACCGACTTCAGGTTGTATATATTTTTAAGCTGAGAACTTGAGAACAATTCCAAATAACACTTGCCTCACATATGGGTGATAAATAGATTCAAGGGATTAGATCTGATCGTCAGAGTGCCTGAAGAACTATGGACTGAGGTTCATGACATTGTTCTGGAGCCAGGGATCAAGGCCATCCCCAAGAAAAAGAAATGCAAAAAGGCATAATGCTTGTCTGACAAGGCCTTACGAATAGCTGAGAAAAGAAGAGAAGCTAAAGGCAAAGGAGAAAAAGAAAGATATACCCATTTGAATGCAGAGTTCCAAAGAATAGCAAGGAGGGATAAGAAAGCCTTCCTCAGTGATCAATGTAAAGACATAGAGGAAAACAATAGAATGAGAAAGGCTAGAGATCTCGTCAAGAAAATTAGAGATACTAAGGGAATAATTCTTACAAAGATGGGCTCAATAAAAGACAGAAATGGTATGGACCTAACAGAAGCAGAAGATGTTAAGAAGGGGTGGCAAGAATACACAGAAGAACTATACAAGAAAGATCCTCATGACCCAGATAACCACAATGGTGTGATCACTCACCTAGAGCCAGACATCCTGGAATGGGCCTTAGGAAGCATCACTACGAACAAAAGCTAGTGGAGGTGATGGAATTCCGGTTGAGCTGTTTCAAATCCTGGAAGATGATGCTGTGAAAGTGATGCACTCAATATGCCAGCAAATATGGAAAACTCAGCAGTGGCCGCAGGACTGGAAAGGGTCAGATTTCATACCAATCCCAAAGAAAGGCAATGCCAAAGAATGCTCAAACTATGGCACAATTGCACTCATCTCACATGCTAGCACAGTAATGCTCAAAATTCTCCAAGCCAGGCTTCAGCAATATGTGAACCATGAACTTCCAGATGTTCAAGCTGGATTTAGAACACGCAGAGGAACCAGAGATCAAATTGCCAACCTCCGCTGCATCATTGAAAAAGCAAGAAAGTTCCAGAAAAACATCTACTTTTGCTTTATTGACTATGCCAAAGCTTTTGACTGTGTGTATCACAACAACCTGTGGAAAATTCTGAAAGAGATGGGAATACCAGACCACTTGACCTGCCTCCTGAGAAATTTGTATGCTGATCAAGAAGCAACAGTTAGAACTGGACATGGAACAACAGACTGATTCCAAATCGGGAAAGGAGTATGTCAAGTCTGTCTATTGTCACCCTTCTTATTTAACTTACATGCAGGGTAATCATGCAAAATGCCAGCTGGATGAAGCACAAGCTGGAATCAAGATTGCTGGGAGAAATGTCAATAACCTCAGATATGCAGATGACACCATCCTAATGGCAGAAAGCGAAGAAGAACTAAAGAGCCTCTTGAAAGTGAAAGAGGAGAATGAAAAAGCTGGCTTAAAACTCAACATTTAGAAAACTAAGATCATAGCATCCAGTTCCATCACTTCATGGCAAATAGATGGAGAAACAATGGAAACAGTGACAGATTTTATTTTTTTGAACTCCAAAATCACTGCAGATGGTGACTGCAGTCATGAAATTAAAAGACACTTGCTCCTTGGAAGAAAAGCTATGACCAACCTAGACAGCATATTAAAAAGCAGAGACATTTGCCAACAAAGGTCTGTCTAGTCAAAGCTATGGTTTTTCCAGTTGTCATATGTGGATGTGAGAGTTGGACCATAAAGAAAGTTGAATGCCAAAGGATTGATGCTTTTGAACTGTGGTGTTGGAGAAGACTCTTGAGAGTCCCTTGGACTGCAAGGAGATTCAAGTAGTCCATCCTAAAGGAAATCAGTCCTGAATATTCATTGGAAGGACTGATGCTGAAGCTGAAACTCCAATACTTTGGCCACCTGATGGAAAGAACTGACTCACTGGAAAAGACCCTGATGCTGGGAAAGATTGAAGGTGGGAAGAGAAGGGAATGACAGAGGATGAGATGGTTGGATAGCATCACTGACTCAATGGACATGAGTTTGGGTAAACTCTGGGAGTTGGTGATGGACAGGGAGGCAGTCCATGGGGTCACAAAGAGTTGGACATGACTGAGTGACTGAACTGAACTGAACACACAAGGATAATAGTGACCCGATGATATAACATCCCTGCCACAGGCCTGTGTTTATTTCTTCTGTTCAGCAAGGCAGGCGCTTCTCACCCACAGTCCCCAGTGTAGTCATACCTTCCTACCCTCTGGAAGGGGAGGCTGAAACCCAGGTAGGAGGCAATCTCTTTCATGCCTTCATGAAAAATCACTGAGTTCCCAGTTCTGAAAAGTCATCCTGGTATATATTTTAGGAAGAAATTTCCTTCATCCTCCATAGAAAATCAACTAAACTATTCAAAGACTGATAGATTGCATCACCTCCAAGTATTCTCCAAAGGATTTGAGTTTTTGACACCTCCCTCTCCAGGCCTCTTGGGCTTCCCTGATGGCCAAGTGGGTAAAGAATCTGCCTAAAGAATCTGCCCACAATGAAGGAGATACAGGAGACACAGGTTTGATCCCTGGATCGGGAAAAGCCCTTGGAGTAGGAAATGACAACCCACTCCAGTATTCTTACTTGGAAAATCCCAAGGGCAGAGAAGCCTGGAGGGTTGCGGTCCATGGTGTCGCAAAGAGCAGGACACAGCTGTGTGACTGAGCACATACACATCCATCCCCTTGCTAGAATGCTAGTGTGACCCAAGCTCAGACGCTCACAGGAGGCACATTGGTAAAGTCATGAGCGACACAAGCCAGGTAGAGGCCACTGTGACTCTGAGAGTTCACTTCACATCCAAGGAAATAAAATGAAAAAACAAATAATTTTTTTTAAGACACCTGTCCTCTGACTCCAAATCTTTTTCCTTAGGTCGGATGTATTCATTTCCTAGAGCTGCCCTAGCAAACTTCCACAGATCACAGGCTAAAAGCTACAGGTATTTATTATCTCACAGGTCTGAGGCCAGGGGTTTGAGATTCAGGTGTTGGCAGGGCCGTGCACACTCTGAAGTCTCTCCGAGAGAAGGTTTCTCGGCCTCTTCCAGCTCCTGGTGACTCAGGCATTCCTTGGTCTGTGGCTGTTTAACTCCAATCTCTGCCTCCATCTTCTTTCTATTTTAACTTTTTTTCCCTCCATTTTAAAAAACTTTCTTTTTAATTGGAGGGTAATTGCTTTACAGTGTTGCATTGGTTTCTGCTGTACAACAACACGAATCAGCTCTAAGTAGACATATATTGCCTCCCTCTGGACCCTCCCACCCCTGCCCCATCCCAACCCCTAGGTTGCCACAGAGCACCAAGCTGAGCTCCTTGTGTTGGCAGGTTCCCACCAGCTACCTAGTTTACACATGGTAGTGGATATACATCAGTGCTATCCTCTTCATTCATCCCACCTTCTTCCCCCTCTGGGTCCACATGTCTGTTCTGTGCATCTGCATCTCTATTCCTGCCCTGAAAATAGGCTCACCAGTACCATTTTTCTAGATTCCACACATATGCGTTAACACACGATATCTGGTTTTTGACTTACTTCACTCTGTGTAACAGGCTCTAGGTTCTGCACGGCTGTGAAACTCTGGTCTCTGCCTCCGTCTTCTTCTTTGTCAGGCTCCTGCTTCTCATCTCCTTCTCTGTGTGTCTCTCTCCTCTTCTGTATCTCATGATGACAGTTTCTTGGACTCAGGGCTCACCTACATAACTGAGGATGATCTTAGCTGGAGATCCTTAATTTGATTACATCTGCACAGACTCTTTTTCTAATAAGGTTGCATTCATAGGTTCTGGAGGTTAGGACATGGGCTTGGCTTTTGAGGGCCACCATTCAGCCCATAACAGACCCGAGTAGAAGGGAAAGAATAAATGAGCCACCCTCCATTTGCAGGTGGATCTCAGCCATGCATTTCCCTTTCTCTAATTTCTAATTTCTAAGAGTAATTTGCATGCACATTTGTTCTTTCACTCTTATTGGCCACATCTCTCCTTAAAACTTCTGCATCGACATCCGTGGTCAGCATATGCAAACTAAGGATTCAGGATACCTTGAGCCTAAAGTCCTTTTTAAAAAATATTTGCTTATTTCTTTGGCTGTACCGATTCTTAGGTGCATCGTATGGGATCTTCGTTGCAATATGCAAAACCTTTAACTGTGGCATGTGGGATCTAGTTCCCTGACCAGGCAGCTAATCTGGGCCCCTTGCATTGTTAGCTCAGAATCTTAGCCACTGGACCAGCAGGGAAATCCTGGGAAGCTACAGTCTTGACTCACAGTAGAAGAAACTACAGTCTTCATTGATCCCAGCATCCCTCATCACTTTTCATATGTATGGAGCAGAACATCCTTCTACCTTTGAGTCCATTCTCTACTCTTTCCTCCCCCCAAACTCTCCCCCAATCATTGATACCATGACTGTCTCGTCCTTGTTCCAGAAGGGCTCCTAACACACTGTAGCCAGCATCAAAATTACCAGGCAGATCTGTTCAAGCACAGATGACTGGCCTCAACTCCCAAAGTTCCCGATTCAGCAGACCTGGGGCATTTTCCCCAGGTGGTGCTGATGCTGCTGGTCACCATGCCAAATCCTGCTCTAGCTCTGCACCATTCTCCTCTCCCTTCTGGTCGTGTGCACTTATCACATCACCCCATAGGAAGATCACACCCGCCATCCTCTGCTCCCTAAGGTTACCTCCTCAAACCCATCTGTAGGAGTTACCTCCACACAACTGGGCTTCCTAGGTGCGCAGTGGTGAAGAATCTGCCTGTCATTGCAGGAGATACCAGGTTTGATCTCTGGGTCAGAAAGATCCCCTGGAGGAGGAAATGGCAACCTTCTGCAGTATTCTGGCCTGGGAAATCCAAGGAAAGAGGAACCTGGCGGGCTAATGTCCACAGGGTCGTAATGAGTCAGACACAGCACAGCACACAGCTGAAGCCGTAATGGATCTGGCTTGCATCCTACACCCAGGGACTCCCACCTGACCATTTCACACCTTCAGTGTCGATCAAAAACCTTTCCTCTGTTTCTCCACCCTCTTACTTCTTCAAGTCAAAACTGAAGAAACCCATGTATGTAACTCGGACGTATATTCGGAAAACAGGAAAATCTGGTTCCCAGCAGGGAAGGTGGCAGCCTTGGTGATAAACTGACTTTGTTGTTGCTATTCAGTTGCTAAGTCATGTCTGACTCTTTGCGCCCGCATGGACTGCAGCATGCCAGGCTTCTCTGTTCTCCATCTCTCCTGGAGTTTGATCAAATTCATGTCCGTTTAGTCAGTGATGCTGTCTAACCGTCTCATCCTCTGCTGCCCTCTTCTCCTTTTGCCTTCAATCTTTCCCAGCATTGGGGTTAGATACTCTCAATGGACTAAGCAAGTGGGCAATCTGGGGCTGGCTCCAGCCCAGTCTAGAACAATTACAGAGAAAACATACAACCCATGTCCACCCCCTCCTCCACCCATGCTCCTTCTGTCCTCACCAGACCCACGTGCCCCAGAGGGCTGCAACCCATCTCCAGGGTGAGCGTCCAGATGCCAGGAGACTGTCTTCCCAGGATGTTGAGCAACACTTGGTGAAGTATTTCCAGCATTCATGCACTCCCTCAATGGCCTGCAAGACATTTTCTCGAAGGAATTTCAACACACATAACTAGCGCTTTGTTCCAATGTGAATGAGGGTTTGTCCGGGTGCCAGTGTTTCACCATACAGGAGATTAGCAAACATGAGCTGAAGCCTCTTAGCAGCCACATTACAGGCTCAACAATCTTTCTTCATATTATGCACAAATGTCAAATCAGTCTAGAAAAAAATTCAAGGGTGTGGGGGGGTGGGAAGGTGTCAGTCCTTTACAGAGAGCTAATTAATCTAGACAGTCTGCTGTTATAGACCCTTTTAATGTCAAGTGCCAATCGTCAGTTTTGCTAAAGAAGGTTTGAGCTAAGTGTGAACTGTGTACTTTGGTCTGAATCCTGCTAACAGTGTGTTGATCTAAAGCTCATCACACTTTCTCCTTCTGGCCACATAAGTGAAATTAAAAAAAAAAAAAAGAAGTCAAGTGCTAATGATTCTAGTTTACATATAGCTCTCATGTGCCAAGCAGACAGTTGACTTCTTGGTGAATGGAGACCCAAGTGGAAGGGAAGCTCTAACTTGGGGCTGTGTTGATGGAGTATAAGGGACCCTGGGAGGGTGGGTTGGAGGTCTGAGACAGGGCTGTCACATATCTAAGTTCCTTGTCCTGAGTCAGAAAGCTTTATTGAGGGATCTAAATGGCAATCCACTCCAGGACTATTGCCTGGAAAATCCCATGGACAGAAGAGCCTAGTAGGCTACAGTCCATGGGGTCGCAAAGAGTCGGACACGACTGAGTGACTTCACTTCACTTCATAGTAGGTTGGTAGGGCTTCCCTGGTGGCTCAGATTATAAAGAATCCACTTCCAATGTGGGAGAACTGGGTTTGATCCCCGGGTTGGAAAGATCCCCTGGAGGAAGGCATGGCAATCCACTCCAGTGTTCTTGCCTGGAGACTCCCATGGACAGAGGAGCCTGGTGGGCTACAGTCCACGGGGTCACAAAGAGTCTGACATGACTGAGCAACTAAGGACAGCACAGCATAGTAGATTGGTAGGGCTGCCGTAACAGAGAACCACAGACTAGGTGGATTAAACAACAGAAATTTATTTTCAAAGTTCAAGATCAAAGTTATTTCTTCAGAGGGCTCTCTCCCAGGCTCACAGGGGGTTCTGTGTCCTAGTCGTCTCTTCATATAGAGACCCCATTCATATTGGCTTAGGGTACATTCCTATGATGTAATTTCACTTAATTACCTCTTTAAAGACCTTATTTCTAAATATAGTCACATTCTCAGGACTAGGGGTTTAAATTTCAACACACTAGTTTTGGGAGGACACACTTCATCCCATAAGTGTATGATTCATTTAAAGCATTTACCACACTTCATTGACTGCATGATGTATTTTGTTTCACATTTTAACATCTGGGAAATCAGGCCACGTCTAACAATCCTGGTGCTCAGATATGGTGTGTAAAGTAAAAGTACACCTTAAATGGATGGCATCTTGGATTTGATGAAGTATAATAGTCCTCACGACACACCACTGAATTAGCTACTATTCTTACCCCCATTTTATAAATTAGGAGAGTGAGGTGTACAGGTTAAGCAAGTTCCCCAAGGACACCTCACCCAAATCCTAAACATTCATTCCTGATTTCTCTTCCCTCTTCAACCCTTCTGTCTCATCTCAGTCTCGGCTGATGACCTTGCTTCTTATTTCCTGAGAAGACTTACGTGTGCAGGAGAGGACCACAGACCCTACCAACCCATCTACCTCCTCCCACATCTGCACTAAGTAAGTACCTTACCTCCCACCTGGCGTGGATGGAGTGTGACTGGGGAGTGGGTGGCTGAGCTGGAGGAGAGGAGGTCACAGGACTGGAGAGGCCAAGGTTGGGGAAAGACTTCATGTATGCATAGGAACCCAGAAATCACCAAACATTCAGATTAGAGGAAGATCAAAAAGAGTAACAGCAAACCAGGAGCTAAAAACCCTAAGATATAAGGGGGAAGTGACCCCCTTCATCCAAGTCAGCAACGATGAAGGGTGCTGAGTGACACAAGCTGATATGAAAGTCAAAGCTGGTGATCTGTAGCGAGGAGAACGAGAAAAGGGCCTTAAGGGTCCGGGATATCGTAGCAAACACTGAACTCTCCTCTAGGCCTGGGGCTATGAAGACTACAGGAGAAAAATAGTCACTTCTTGAGGGGCTCCTGGGGAAGCCCATTCTCGGGGAAGATTCAGGCAAAGAGGATAGATGATGGTATGTGGGATTTTGCTAATGATGGACAAGGGATTGCGGAGACATGGTAGAAAAGTTTCAAGAGTTAGGAGGCTGAGAGATGGAGATAGAATAGTGGGTACTCGGAAACTCTAGGGATTAGAAGGTGGGAGGTGGGGGATGACCTGAGAGGCTGAAGCTTCTTAGGATAACCTGGGATGCAGGGCAGGCTGAGATTAATCCTACTGGACTCAAGACAAATAGACTAAGTCCCCTACATATGAACAAGTTTCGTTCACTCCAAGAGCACATCTTAAATCCAATTTGAAAGTCCAACAAAGTTAGCTTAGGTACTCAACTAACACAATCAGTTGTATAGTACTTACTGGAATAGGTTTGAGCTTCCCAGGTGGCACTAAGAGTGAAGAACACATCTGCCAATGCAAGAGATGCAAGAGACAGAGTTTCCATCCCTAAATCAGGAAGATCCCCAGGAGGAGGGCATGGCAACCTGCTCCAGATTTTGCCTGGAGAATCCCATGGACAGAGGAGCCTAGTGGGCCACAGTCCATGGGGTCACAAAGAGTCAGACACAACTGCAGCGACTTAGCACATAACAGATTTATAATACTTTTCACAAAAATAACACATACATAAAAACAAACAACAAATAGAGAAAACATTTTTAGTCTTATGGTATAGTACCTTAAAAGTACAGTAGTACAGTACAACAGCTGGCATACTGGGGTTGGCATGCACAGTTACATCTTTGAAAGCTTGCAACTTGAAGGTTCGTATGTAGGAAATTCCTTTATTGGTAATGAAGCTGTAAATATTGAATGGTAGGGAGGGGTGAGGCCCTCAGGCCCCCTCTGGAGCCTCAGGCTGGTGGAATAGAAGACTTAGGGAGGCCAGGTCTTAACTCCTGAGCTTGGGGATCATTCTTAATACCTGTAAGTGACTCTGAGTTTGTATATGAAGTTCTAGACATTTGGAGAAGCTGTGTTACTCCAAGACCAAGTCTTCTCTTGACCTCTGTCAGTAGAGAATGAAAGATTTGTTGTGTGTTTTTTTTAATGAATTTTGCAAATAGTATTAACCTCATTATATCTGATGGAATAAAAAATAAGAAGAACGTTGAAGGTCCTTGTAAGAAGAGGTGGAATTTCCAATGAAACTAATATAGAAATAAGAATATTGACAGTGGTGAGAAAATGTCAAATGTTGGTGGTTTGGAGACTCTTTGAACCTGCGAACAGCTAGATCTAAGAAGGACCTGAAAACCAAAGTGAAATAGTGGTTTTCAGGGGCTGCGTGGGAGGGAGAAATGGGAAGCTGTTAAGCAACGGGCGTAAAGTTTCAGGTAAACCAGGTGAAGAAGTTCTTGAGATCTGGGGTGCAACATTTATTTACAGTCAACAAGATTGTTTTGCTCCCCTGGTGGTTCAGATGGTAAAGAATCTGCCTTCAATGAGGGAGGCCCAGATTCAGTCCTTGGATCGGGAAGATCCCCTAGGCGTAAAGTTTCAGGTAAACCAGGTGAAGAAGTTCTTGAGATCTGGGGTGCAACATTTATTTACAGTCAACAAGATTGTTTTGCTCCCCTGGTGGTTCAGATGGTAAAGAATCTGCCTTCAATGAGGGAGGCCCAGATTCAGTCCTTGGATCGGGAAGATCCCCTGCAGAAGGAAATGGCAGCCCACTCCAGTGTTCTTGCCTGGAGAATCCCGTGGACAGAGGAGCCTGGTGGGCTACAGTCCACGAGGTCGCACAGAATTGGACACAAATGACGCGACTTAGCATGCACGTACCATAATAAAACAAAATTCTAACAAAAGAATAACATTATAAATCTAACCTGTTCGTAAGTAAAGAAACTTCAGTACACTCTGTATGTTCACTGGTCAATATTTTGACATAATACGTTCTGCATGTAAGACGCAGATAATAGAACTTAGCTATTATTGCAAGCCAACTTTAAGTCCACATAACTTGCTCCTCTACATGACTTTCTGATGTAAATGCAATAAGAGGAAGAGAAGAAAACCTGTTTAGATGATAAAACTCTGACCTCAAAGCACTTATTGTCAGAATCCTACAGTGATGAATCGAAAATCGGGATCTAAGGAAATCAGCTAATCCAATGGCCTCATGCTTCCATTTCAGAGGAGAGTTTACGCTCACAAGATACTTGTATATCATTTTGTGAGAGGGCTTCCCAGATGGTGCTAGTGGTAAAGAACCTGCCTGCCAGTGCAGGAGACATAAGGGACTGTGGTTTGATCCTTAGGTCAGGAAGATCCCCTGGAGGAGGGCATGGCAGTTCACTCCAGTATTCTTGCCTGGAGAATCCCATGGGCAGAGGAGCCTGGCTGGCTACAGTCCATAGGGTAGCACAGAGTCAGATACAACTGAAGTGACTTAGCATTTTGTGAGATCTTAGTTGTCTTTTGTTTAAATTACAAGCACCTTCCTCTTGTTTTCTTAAGAAAGTGTTAGTCGCTCAATCGTGTCTGACTCTTTGCAGCCCCATAGACTGTAGTCTGCCAGGCTCCTCTGTCCATGGGATTCTCCAGGCAAGAATACTGGAGTGGGTTGCCATGCCCTTCTCCAGGGGATCTTCCTGACCCAGGGACTGAACATGTGTCTCCCACACTGTGGGCAGGTTCTTTACCATCTGAGCCACCAGGGAAGCCCCCTGACTCTGTGACACCTGTTTAGACATTCCAGGACAAAATAGCTCTCTGGTTTACATATCTCATAATAACAGTGATTAAAAATTAACTGTGTCCTGGTTTCTTTAGTTTTAAACCTATACTTTTTCCCTGATAAGTTAAGGAGATGTGGGTATTACTCATGTGTCTATCCCTAGCTCTTTGCCTAATGTCCAGTGCATATTAGGGCTAAAAAGAAAAAAATGCCTGTTGTTCTGAACTCGAGATTTCACGGGTAGAAGCCCAAGAAAATAAGGTCAGAACTACATAGTGCGACGTTAGGAGACTGGAAGTTTTCTCATTTCCTCCCAAGGGTTCTGGGGCAAGATTCCAATACCCACTACTCGATTTATTCAGAGTATCAGCGCCAATACTACGGTTCCCCAGGAGCAGCCCAGTTTATGGTCAGGAAGGAAGGGCAGAGGCAAAAACGGTTCAACCAGTGGGAAACTTGGGAGGAAGGAAATGGGCTACAGAGAAGATAAGAGAGCAACCTCGTAACTGTATGATTAACTTGCAAGTCAACTTACACCATCCTCCCCCCAACCAATTCTGCTCTTTCAGTCTGTTGCCCCATAATTTAGAAAATGAAATCACTTCTCACCTTGCAGTGCATTTAACACACATTTAGAGGAGGGACGTCAGGCTCTTTAATGCCAACTCTCCTTTCACAACCTAGAGATAAAAATCAGAACTCATCTCACCTTTGACTGACTTGTGCCGGCTGCTTTGGACAGGAGGCTGCCACCCCAGTGACAAAGTGATGCCAACCTCGTAACAGGGAACGAGCAAAATGAAGTTCTCTGCTGTTCACATCAAGGCCAGTGTCATTGGTGCTGCATGCAGATGGATGCGCCTTTCAAATAGAGGCTACAAGGGCGATTCAAGACGTGCTAACGTCTCTGAGGATGGATGGCTCCACTCACCGGGTCGTGGCTGATATAGATAACCTGGCACAAGGCTGGGCTGTTCCTTGACAGCTTTGCTGTGAGAATCCAGGGCTGCAAATAAAACACCAGAACACTTATGGGTGTCTTTCCAGTTGTTTTATGTGTCCTCAAGCCTGTGTCTTCTAGAATGTGTGATCCAGACTGTGGCCTCTAAAATACGTCCTCCAGCCTAGGTCCTTGAGGTTGAGACCAGACACCCACCATTCTTCCCTCTCCTGTTCTTTTCCTTCTTCCTTTCCCCCACCTAGCACCTTAATGTTTGACAAGGTTAAGAGATGAACAGTCCTCAGGTCAATCTAGTTAATTCACTTGGTGATCTTCAGACCGTGCACCTTGGCAACCTAGGACTGCCAAGACAGTTTGCAAGAGTTTCCCATGAAATATTTTCCACCAGATGAAGATACGATTGTCCAGTAAACTCTATGTTAAAAGCCATTTACTGGGTCAAGATTCTGCCTAAGATTTCCTTTGAAAAAGAGTTGTCTACCTCTAAAACATTTTTAATCCACTGTTCTAATTACAAACTGCTGCACTAAAAATAAACGTGACAATTATGGTTAAGGAACAACTCTAAAAAAAAAGGAACAACTCTGAAGCCAGGACTGTGAGGCTCTTTGCTTTATTGACAGAGGACTCGCAGTTACCGATGGCATAGATTTTTAGGGATATTGACAACCTGCAGCAAGCCCCATTCTGGGTGGTGTGCTGAGGACACAAAGATAAATCTTATTTGGTTCCTGACGTAAGGAGCTTCCAGTCTAGTATTTTAAATTTGAAATTAAAGTTGTATTAACATTTTTTCCCAATGCTTAATAAAAGTGCTCCATCAAAAGAGCTCTAGGTTCCTCATCAGGTGTTCTGAGTTCCAGGCCAACCTCTCTGTGTCTTGTCAAACCTCAGTTTCTCATTGCTGATGAGTGAGTGAGTGAAGTCGCTCAGTCGTGTCTGACTCTTTGCGACCCCACAGACTGTAGCCCACCAGGCTCCTTCGTCCATGGGATTTCCCAGGCAAGAGTACTGGAGTGGGTTGCCATTTCCTTCTCCAGGAGATCTTCCTGACCCAGGGACTGAACCCGGGTCTCCCACATTGTAGGCAGATGCTTTACCGTCTGAGCCACCAGGGAAGTCCTCATTGGTGATATGTGGCTAGTAACTCAGTAAGTTACTGTGAAGAGCCAATGAAACACTGGGTGTAAAATTACTCTGTAAGTTCAAGTGCTATGCAAGTCTAAAGCATGCTGTTGGGGACCTTCCTGGTGGTCCAGCGGTTAAGAATCCCCCTTCCAATGCAGGGGACATGGGTTTGAACCCTGGTTGGGGAGCTAGGATCCTACATGCCACAGGGCAACCAAGCCCGATCGCTGCAATGAGAGAAGCCTTGGTGCCTCGTCTACTGAGCCCGTGGACTCTAGATCCCATGAGCGGCAACTAGAGAAGCCCCTGACGTGCAGCTTGTAGACTCAGCGCAGGTAAAAAAAAAATTTTTTTTTACTTTACTTTAAATAAGCATTCTGTTTATTGTATCTTGAATTTTTCTCAGCAGACCCCAGAAGGGCCTGGTTCATCCCTACTCACCCTGAATCCAGCAGCTACCTGAACATAGGAGGATGGCAGCAGCAGAGGTCTCGACAGAACTCTTGCCTCAGGCTCTACCCTGTACAAGCTGTGTGACCTCAGGCAAGTGACTCCCCTTCTCTAAGTCTCAACTTCCTCATCACTAAAGTGAAGTGAAAGTCATTCAGTCGTGTCCAACTCTTTGTGACCGCATGGACTATATAGTCCATGGAATTCTCCAGGCCCGAATACTGGAGTGGGTAGCCTTTCCCTTCTCCAGGGGATCTTCCCAACCCAGGGATCGAACCTGGGTCTCCCACATTGCAGGCAGATTCTTTACCAGCTGAGCCACCAGGGAAGTCCATCACTAAAGCAGGGCCTTATTTCCTCCTTAGGACACTGCTATGCAGATAAAGTGAATAATGGACGTAACATGCCTGGTTCAGGGCCTGGCACATGGAAGCTCCTGGAAAGAAATGTTGTGTCAGCCTCCCCCACTCCCCACCCCCACCCCACATCACTCTGCCAAATGGCTCCATTCCATCCAGACTTCTACACGGTCGTCCACTGCTTGAGAGGAACATTGAAAGAAAGGCATCTAGGCTTTGCAGTCCAGGTTCACTAGAGCTTCTCTTTAGCCAAACTTACCACAACATGAGAATGTTTTCAAGCAAGTAAGCAATCCAGAAGATATGTTCTGTGTACCCAGTTCCCTCAACAGATACTTATCGATTGCCCCCTGTGAGCCGCTCACAGGCACTCCTGGAGTGAGAGCCACTTTGGGAAAGAATTGGTCGTTTATTTCTTTGGCAAGAGCTTTGGAGCTCCGAGAACAGTCTGTTCCTGATAAGCTGGTCAGAAGACAGCTGTTTCCAGGGCCAAGTGGTGAGGAACAAAAGGGCATCTCAAGTCTGAGCCAGGGGCCACTGGCAGCCTCCCGGGCAGCAGAAGAATCCTGCCGGTTTAGCACTGACACAAGCAGGAAGCCAGCCCAACCCACGGGACCACAATTAAGGTTCTTCACATGCCAAGAATATGGGGCACTCAGTGAAATCCAGCCGTGCACCTGGACGGCAGAGGGCGACAGCGCTGTGGCCGTGGTTGCTGTCCCCAGGGCCCTAGCGTCCTCCACGTCGTTTGTATTTTAAAGGTTGGGGCTATCCACTCCAGGATGCTTGCCTGGGAAATCCCATGGATGGAGGAGCCTGCCGGGGCTACAGTCCATGGGGCCGCAAAGAGTCAGACACCACTGAGCGACTAACACTTTCACTTTCCAAGCTAGCTGTAGGCTGTGAGAAATACTATGTAATCACCTCGGGGAAGGAAGGGGAAGCCGCCCATGTGCCTAAGAAGAATGCTGCCAGGCACTTGCTTTGAAACTGAAAGTGGACCCCTGCCAAGAGTCGTTCATCCTGGAAGCTCATCCATACCGCCACGGAGTAGACCCTGCCTGTTCCCTGTGGCCAATCCTTGAGCTCTCCAGGCCACAAGCAAAGGTTATGTGATGACAGACACCAGTCTGAACACTCAGTCAGACCTCACAGCTGATTCCTCGGGCAACAAAGACCTCAGGGAGGCAGCCTGACAACCTACAAGCTCAGCAACTTAACTCAGGAAGTGACTTGAGCATCTCACTTAAAAAAAAAAGAGAGAGAGAGATTGGAATCAAATGAAAAGACATTCATTCAGAATTTCTTGGAAGTTCGGATCCCTAAACTCTTATGTCAGCAGTAATGGCTTCAATAACTCAGTTCAGCTCAGTTCAGTCGCTCAGTCATGTCCGACTCTTTGTGACCCCATGAATTGCAGCACGCCAGGCCTCCCTGTCCATCACCAACTTGCAGAGTTCACTCAGACTCACATCCATCGAGTCAGTGATGCCATCCAGCCATCTCATCCTCTGCCGTCCCCTTCTCCTCCTGCCCCCAATCCCTCCCTGCATCAGAGTCTTTTCCAATGAGTCAACTCTTCGCATGAGGTGGCCAAAGTACTGGAGTTTCAGCTTTAGCATCATTCCTTCCAAAGAAATCCCAGGGCTGATCTCCTTCAGAATGGACTTGTTGGATCTCCTTGCAGTCCAAAGGACTCTTAAGAGTCTTCTCCGACACCACAGTTCAAAAGCATCAATTCTTCAGCGCTCAGCCTTCTTCACAGTCCAACTCTCACATCCATACATGACCACAGGAAAAACAAGTTACCAATTCTTAAAAAGTTGTTGTTTAGTTGCGAAGTTGTGTCTGACTCTTTGTGACCCCAGGGACTGTAACATGCCAGGCTCCTCTGTCCATGGGATTTCCCAGGCAAGAATACTGGATGGGTTGCCATTTCCTTTTCCAGGGGATACTCCCGACCCAGATGTTGAACCTGCATCTCCTCCTTTGGCTGGTGGGTTCTTTATCACTGAGCCATCAGGGAAAGCCCAATTCTTAAAAAGAACTGAGTGCGAATACAGCTAAACTAAATAATCCCTGATGACAGCTCTTATCTTGGTTTTAACCCATGTAAGTTTATTTAATGTATATGCAGAGTACATCATGCGAAATGCCAGGCTGGATGAAGCACATATTGGAATCAAGACTGCTGGGAGAAATATCAATAACTTTAGATACACAGATGACACCACCCTTATGGCAGAAAGTGAAGAGGAACTAAAGAGCCTCTTGATAAAAGTGAAAGAAGAGAGTGGAAAAGCTGGCTTAAAACTCAACATTCAAAAAACTAACATCACAGCATCTGGTCCCATCACTTCATGGCAAATGGGTGGAGAAACAAAGACTTTATATTTGGGGGCTCCAAAATCACTGCAGATGGTGACTGCAGCTATGAAATTAAAAGACACTTGCTTCTTGGAAGAAAAGCTATGACCAACCTAGACAGCATATTAAAAAGCAGAGACATTACTTTGCCAACAAGGGTCTGTATAGTCAAACTATGATTTTTCTAGTAGTCATATATGGATGTGAGAGTTGGACCATAAAGAAAGTTAAACACCGAAGAATTGATGCTTTGGAACTGTGGTGTTGGAGAAAACTCTTGAGAGTCCCTTAGACTGCAAGGATATCCAACCAGTCCATCCTAAAGGAAATCAGTCCTGAATATTCATTGGAAGGACGGATGCTGAAGCTGAAACTCCAGTACTTTGGCTACCTGTTGGGAAGAACTGACTCATTGGAAAAGACCCTGATGCTGGGAAAAATTGAAGGCTAGAGGAGAAGGGAATGACAGAGGATGAGATGGTTAGATGGCATCACTGATTCGATGGACATGAGTTTGAACAAGCTCTGGGAGTTGGTGATGGACAGGGAAGCCTGGCATGCTGCAGTCCATGGGGTCACAATGAGTCAGATATGATTGAGAGACTGAACTGACACAAACAGGTAAAAACCTCTCTTGGCCACATGGGAACCAAAAGATTATTAGGTGTTTCTCAGTACAATTCTACATCAACTAAGTTTTGCAAAAATCCATGCAAAATTAATGCAAAAACCTTCATTAAAGTGCAAGAAGGAGAGAAAAATGCCACAGACAGTAGAGATTGGGTTTGGGAAATTGAATTGCGGAACAGGATTTATTGGTGCAGATGAAGTCCTAACAAATAGTAAATTGTTCTCTTCTCCCCAGTTTCTCTGAATCTCAAACTCTAGAAGGCAGAGGAGTTCCAGGTACCAGTCGCTGTATCAGGCAATCCGCAACACACAGGAAACGCCTGCATACTGTGCAGGGTTGACTCCACTACCTGGCAAGTGGATGTTAGGCAGTGAATGGAGTGGTTTGCATTACTTCGAAGTGTAATCAGCTGGTGAGTGTGAATGAGGTCATAAATTCTTCTGTCTCATCATCCNTGCAAAATTAATGCAAAAACCTTCATTAAAGTGCAAGAAGGAGAGAAAAATGCCACAGGCAGTAGAGATTGGGTTTGGGAAATTGAATTGCGGAACAGGATTTATTGGTGCAGATGAAGTCCTAACAAATAGTAAATTGTTCTCTTCTCCCCAGTTTCTCTGAATCTCAAACTCTAGAAGGCAGAGGAGTTCCAGGTACCAGTCGCTGTATCAGGCAATCCGCAACACACAGGAAACGCCTGCATACTGTGCAGGGTTGACTCCACTACCTGGCAAGTGGATGTTAGGCAGTGAATGGAGTGGTTTGCATTACTTCGAAGTGTAATCAGCTGGTGAGTGTGAATGAGGTCATAAATTCTTCTGTCTCATCATCCTTTTTGTCTGTGTAAAGTCTTCTCAAAATCCTCCCCCGAGGATCTCAGAGTCCCATGGGAATGTCTTTGATGTCTCTGAACAATTCTGGGTTTGTTCTTCCCCCACTGGGCATCCACTTGATCCCCACTGCGGAAAGGCTGCCCTCCCTGCCCAGGATCTGTCTTTCCATGTCTCCACATCTGCCCTTCCTCCCGGTGCTTCACATAAGAGTTGTGGTACTCTGGCCCTCACCATCTGAGAGCCAGGTTGGTTCCTGTGGGAAACAGAGATGAGGAGAAGGATGACTTTCCTCTCCCAATGACACCCCTCCATTGTCACCATCTCTTCCTTTGGTCCCCTGGGTGTCTTAGCACCTAAAACTTTCTAGGCAAGGATCCCATTCTGGGTACTGCTTCCAGGGAAAACAACTCACCTAAGGACACCTTGAATGCAAGCTCATCCAGGACCACTCTGCTCTAAGAAACCCAGGAAGTCCACAAGGTAAGGCAAACTTTTGAGAGGAAATTGGCAAGGGAGATGAGACTCGAACAGGATTTTGAGGCAGAGGAGCCACATAGGTAGAAAAGAGGATGGACGGTGTAGCAAGAACTCAAGAACTCATGTCTGCCTAGTTATTGAGAAGAAGAAAGAGGAAATGGTATTGGGAACTAATAGTTCCAGGGAGCCCAGCCCTGGACAGGTTCTTTCCACATGTGTCGTTTCATTTACTCCACAAACAACTTTATCAGTTCCAGGTATTCATGTTCTACAGAGGAGAAAACCAAATCTTTGACAGAGCAAATAATGGTCTTTGTTACACCATGGATTATATTTTGGTGCTATTCTTTTTTTATTCTTAAGAAATTTATTTATTTTAATTGGAGGTTAATTACTTTACAATATTGTATTGGTTTTGCGATACATCAACTTAAATCTGCCACAGGTATATACGTGTCCCCCATCCTGAACCCCCCTCTTAGACGTAATTGATATCTATAGGACATTTCACCCCAAAACAATGAATTTCACCTTTTTTTCAAGCGCACACGGAATCTTCTCCAGGATAGATCACATCCTGGGCCATAAATCTAACCTTGGTAAATACACCATGGATTATACTTTGGGAAGTGCTCCTCAAAGGAATTCTCCATGGAGGAGTCAGGATTCTGGAAAACTCACAGGGTAGCTTCAAGCATCTCTTCTCTATGGCTAATGCGTGACTGTGGACTGGGAGAATGGAGGCAGCTGTCTTCCTGGTGTCCCGAACACTGACCTTGGTCCACACCACACGGATCCTTTGGGTACAGCCAAGTCTGCAAGGTCATCATTGTTCCTTCTCAGATCAAGAGAGGTACAAGGTGCCAAACCATGGAGAGGGCGCTTGGTGTTGAAAATATTTGACCTCCTCTTTTTCCTATGAGCAGAGGCGCATGGGAGGAAAATAAAGCCATTAATGACTCCACTTCTCAGTAGAACTGTTTTATGCCTCCTTTGGAGCAGGTTCATAGGAGACCCCCTTCCATGGCTTAGTTTGGATTGGTATATCTAAATTCAGACTGGCAGGATTATTCAAAGCTACTTAAAGTCCTCAGTTATGACTGGGAATGGAATCCTGGAATGGGGTGAACCAGCAGGTTCTTGGGGTCCTTAGCCATTCATGCAGACAACCATGTACTAAGTGTCTTCTATGGGCAGGGCCTTTCTAGGTGCTGGGCTAAGGGCAGGGGAGAAATGAGAAGATAAACAACTCAGGATCTTTCATATATTGCTGGTAGGAATATAAGGTAGTACAGTTCAGTTCAGTTCAGTCGCTCAGTCGTGTCCAACTCTTTGCGACCCCATGAATCGAGCACGCCAGGCCTCCCTGTCCATCACCAACTCCCAGAGTTCATTCAGACTCGAGTTCATCCATTGAGTCTGTGATGCCATCCAGCCATCTCATCCTCGGTCGTCCCCTTCTCCTCCTGCCCCCAATCCCTTCCAGCATCAGAGTCTTTTCCAATGAGTCAACTTTTCGCATGAGGTGGCCAAAGTACTGGAGTTTCAGCTTTAGCATCATTCCTTCCAAAGAAATCCCAGGGTTGATCTCCTTCAGAATGGACTAGTTGGATCTCCTTGCAGTCCAAGGGACTCTCAAGAGTCTTCTCCAACANGGGGGACGCGGGGGGGGGGGGGGGGGGGGGGGGGGGGTGGCCCGCAGGGGCGCTCACTGCGGGAGGGTGCGCCCAGCGCTCCAGGAGGCAGATCTGGCGGGACCTGCCTCCGTGCGCCAGACACACGATCACGCCTGTCCCACTGGGACGCCGGCAGCTCACCGCGTCTGTCTGCCTCCTTCTTTCCGCACCAGTGCTTAGAAAGAGCCATGAAGTTTGCCTTCGAGGAGTTCCACCTCTGGTACCAGTTTGCTCTGTCCCTCATGGCTGCTGGAAAGGTGAGTCTCCCCCGCGGCACGCGGTCCCCCGCGTCCATCCGCATGCAGTCCCCTGTGTCCATCGGCATGCAGTCCCCCTGTGGCATGCAGTCCCCAGCGTCCTTCGGCATGCGGTCCCCCGCATCCATCGGCATGCAGTCCCCCTGTGGCATGCAGTCCCCAGCGTCCTTCGGCATGCGGTCCCCCGCGTCCATCGGCATGCAGTCCCCCTGTGGCATGCAGTCCCCCACATCCATCAGCACGCGGTCCCCCGCGTCCAGGGTTAACTAGACTTTCACGGGATGAGGTAGGGCCCGTAGACGTCTGCACCAGTGCTCTGAGACTCTCCTGTGGTCATTCAGAAATGAATGGCCACGTTTAATCATTGGGGGGCCAACATGGAGACATCACTGAGAAGAATTTTGAAATCCTTGCATTTTTTCTAGTTGTTGTAACTTTATTAAGATATGGCTTAAACTAAGGTCGGTTCTTCACACCGACCCCTTTCACTCATCTTAGAGTGTCAGCTGTTCCTGGAGGGACACATCTGTTGATTATCATTAGCAAAACATGGTACGAGGCCATGTGTGGTTGAAAGCGAGGACTGTGGAGGGGGGCCTGGCGCTGCACTCTCGGCCACGTGCCCCACGGCGGGTCCCTCGGTGTCCACCCCATAGACATGTGGTACCAGCTTCACAGACTTGTCATCAGGCAGTGAGATGACACTTACAAGGTGCTTAAAATAGTCCCTGCACAAAAACACTCTATATAATAAAGACAGCGGCCACTGTTTTTCTTGTTAATTTGGGCCCTTTAGTGAATAGCCAAGTATGAGACACAAGATTTTTTGGGGGCAAGTGGAGACAGAGATTTTGTATGGTACACTTTAAATCGGGCTTCCTTGGTGGCTCAGATGGTAAAGAATATGCCTGCAGTGCAGGAGACCTGGGTTTGATCCCTGGGTCGGGAAGATCTCTTGGAGAAGGGAATAGCAGCCCACTCCAGTACTCTTGCCTGGAGAATCCCATGGACGGAGGAGCCTGGTGGGCTACAGTCCATGGGGTCGCAAAGAGTCAGACACAACTGAGTGACTAACACATGTACACACACCCGTTACAAGCTGGGTAGTCTATTTTTTGTAATACCATAAACCCCCGCTGTCTTCTTTTCCTTACTGCTACAGCGACTACCCAAGTAGGGAATAAAGCGAGGGCAGCGATTCCAGGGAGGCATTTTCACTTGCTTTGACCACAGTTCACTCCCCAGTCCCCCAAAAGTTCCAACCCTGGTTACCACCATCCCCAGACCCCTGCTCGGTTGGGCCCAAGTTGGAAAGCCTCATTTAGAGGGTGTGCTCACCAGAAACCCCTCTGGGAAGACTTCAGTTTTGGGTTCTGGTCAGAAACGCTGAGCCTCACAGAGACGCTCTCCTTTCGCCAAGTCCGCGCGTGCCGTGAAGGTGCTGAAGGAGTGCATCCGCCTGAAGCCGGACGACGCCACCATCCCGCTGCTGGCCGCCAAGCTGTGCGTGGGCTCCCTGCACTGGGTGAGTGCCCGTGACCCCTTCCCCTTCATCTGGGTGGAGCGGGGACAGTAGGAATTCATTGGCTGCACTCAAGCAAGGCTGCTCAAGCCCCGGGCTCCTGGCCCGGGCCGCTGGCCTGCTCAGGCCTTAGCTCCCACCCCAGGGACTTCAGGGAATCAGTAAAACTCCAGGTGCTTCTTTTTCATGGGAATGTGCTTCAGAGGTAGAAACGGTGAGATAGAACTGGAACGCATACTCAGATGCATCCTGTACGCAAGTCATGCAGGACCGGAGAGGGCTGGTCCCTTAGCAGTTCCCCCTTAGCCTGAGCTCCTCTTAAAGCCAGGAGTCACCCTCCGCTTTAGCTCGTGTGTAAACCCAGCCCCCCTCATCCCTCTCCTTGCACAGAGGCTTTCCTCTCAAACGTTCTTGTTCGGATTAGAATTTGGGAAGAGCCTGATCTGTAGCAGTTGTTGTTCGTGTCCGACTCTTTGTGACGCCGCGAACTGCAGCAAACCAGGCCTCCCTGTCCTTCCCTGGCTCCCGGAGTTTGCTCAGACTCGTGTCCATTGATTCGGTGTACTTCCTCAAAAACATACCGTTTGAGCAGACGCTGGAAAACTCAGGCTGTTGCTGAGATGGTGTATAGACGATTGTCACATGCAGTGGAGTCTTAAAGTCCTCCTCTAACTTCATGTCAAGGTCAGTGATGAGAAGTTGCCCAAACAAGCCCGAGGCTCTTGGCCAAGGTTTTTAGTATGGTCCTCATTGCTTGTTGGTTTCCGTTTATTCTCACCCATCGGAGGGGGAATTGGAGGTGGGGGCAGGCAGGAAACGTGGAAGAAAAAAGGCATTTTGAAAGAGCAGGTTCTCACCTGAATCACAGCTGTGAAGGCGGCGTGCAGCCCATGCAGGTTTCAGCAGCTTGGCGTGGCAAGCGAGGGGGCAAGCAGCCAGATTCTGAGGGGGGCCAGGGCTGGGGACCAAACCTTCGCACTTTGCACGTGCCAGCTTCCAGCTGTGACTCTGCCACACAGCTTCCAGCCATGGCATTGTTCATCTCCATGATGCCTTAAATAAACCTCTTTTTTTCAAGATGAGAATAGCAAGTCATTTGTGTGTTTTTAAAATGTTTTTATTATTAAAATTTCCAAATACCACAGAAAGAAAGAGTGTAATCAGCTGTCATCCATGTACTGTCCCCCAGCTTCAGTAATAATGCTTACCACGCTCCAAGGGAGCAAACCCTGCCACTTTTGTCTCTAATGAGGGGTGCAGAAGGTCGCCTTACTGGGCGTGTGGTTTGTGGCTGCACTGCTTTCCCAGTGGAAGCTGCAGGGGTGAGAGCCATGCCTGGTGTAGTGTATGGGGCTGGCCAAAAAGTTCACTCGGGTTTCTGGCCTGTGCGTACAAAAGCCTGAACGAACTCTCTGGCCAACTCGATAAAATAAATAGGTGGAGTTTTGAAATTTTTAGCAGCTTATAGAAGAGAAAATCCAAGCCTAGAGGACTCTTTGTGTCATGCTAAAAAGGAAAGGCTGAAGCACATAGCATCTCAAGACCTTTCTTCTTTACAAGTCACACATACAGACGCGTGTAGCTTCTGAGTGACCAGCACAGGCCAGTCACAGAGCCAGCCGGGGAAGAGCAGAGACGGAATAGCCCCGCAGAGTGCGAAAGGGGCCTCGGGAAAGAGGCAGAGAGCACCACGGGGGCGTTTAAAGGAAAAAGGCCAGGTGGGGGTCCTGAGGCCTGTTTGAGAGGAACGCAGTCTCCAGAGTGCCCCTGGAGGGCTGGGGACTTATTTTACCAGTGGCTCTTCAGAAATCGTCTTTGGCAGCCAATGCTTTGGGGAACTCTCGATAGAAATTCTGCAGGTTGTTGCTGTTTTTAACTGATCTGGTTTTTCAGTTGGAAGAAGCTGAGAAGTTTGCCAAAACAGTGGTTGATGCGGGAGAGAAAACGTCAGAGTTCAAGGCCAAAGGCTACCTGGCCCTGGGGCTGACCTACAGTCTGCAGGCCACCGACGGTGAGTGGGGGCTGCCCACGGGGGCTGGCGGCACCGCCACTGCCCCGTCTCCGGAGGGCGCAGGGCGGGTCCCTCCATCCGGGGCTCTGCCCCCGGCATCCTCTTTGCTCAGACAGGGCAGAGACGGGGAGCAGGTGACAATGGCTGTGGGCCTGGGCGCCCAGGCCCCTCTTCACAGAGGCGTGTGCTGGTGGAGCCGCGCTGGCAGATGTGGGGGGTCTGCCCAGAGCTGTGCTATGAGAGAAAACGCAACCTCCCTGGCCTGCAGCCAGCTGTGCCCCAGCCCAGCCTCACACAGGCTGAGCCCACCCTGCGTGAAGGGATGTTGGTCTTAGGCCCAAGAATGCAGGAGTGTTCAGGGCTCACTTCCCCCAGAAAGCCCACCTTGGTTTCTCAGAGCCCGCCCTCTCCATTTGCACGTCTTAGCTCACAGGCACATGTGTGTGTATCCAGGGGCGCACAGTACCTGCAGTGACCCTACACTCTGGACGTATTTACTGTTTCAGTAGATGTGTTCTTGGCTAAAAAAAAAAAAATCTTAAGTATGTTTTCTGCACTTAATGAGGTTTTCAATTCAATGTTTGCAGAAAGGGTCAATTGATAAATTGTCTTTATGAACTCTTTCTATTATTTCTTGAATGTTTTGCTGTGAAATATAACACAGATACCAACTGAACTGAACTCAATAAATTAGTATAAGGGAAAATATTCTTACAGTCACCACCCTGCTCAGGAGATAGAACTTTGCCAGCCACCGGGAGCCCTTCATGTGTCCCCAGAAATCACAACCCGCTTAAAAGAAAACACTACCCTAGCATCATTTCGTTTTTCTTCCTTCGTAATATTGCTAGAGTTTATTTCACATGTTACCCCAAATATTTCTTTCCTCTGCTCTAAAATATCAAAGATCCTGGAGAAATTTTGCATATCCCCTGATTCTCAATAATGGATTTTTTTGCTAATTTTTCATGTACACTTGATATACTGGCAGAACCCAAACATCTTTTAGCTGCAGCAGACTTTCAGTGAGGTGAAGCTTCGCACCCTGTATTTGTCCGCATAGCTGCTTTGTTTGGTCTGTACCCCTGGTGAGCCCTGTAACTCTGGGTGAGGCGCATGGCCCTGCTGGGTTCACCTGTGTCCGCGGCTCCCCTGGTTCACCCCCTGCTTCCCTCGAGTTCACTTCCTGTTGTTCTGAGCTGGCCATGGGTTTCAGCTATACCCAGTCCTGGCAGCCCTCCGTCATCCTCAGGATGTCAGGATGGACCCTGCCTTGTTGGATTCGTGAGACAAGGGCCATCTCCAGAGGCAACCATAAACAGGCTCCTCCAGGACTTTTTCTGTTGCAGTAAGAAGTACCTTTTTAGCTTCTACCAGACTCTGAGGTGCCCTTTCTCATGTGCTGTATGCAGGGGAAGGGTTGAGCTGATCTACAGTCTCACTGTTGAGCTTGCTGCTCTGTCTCTGGGGTTCACATCAAGATATCAGAGGTCCTGGTCATTGCCCACCTGAAGTAAACTGGCCTTTCATGGCCTACGCTGGTGTCCTTGGCTCTTGGTCCAGAAGACTGTCTAATCCGCCCACTGGTGCTTGAATCTCTCCTAGTCCATTGTGGCAGAGTCTTGCTTCACCTGGGGGTTCCACGCCTGCCCTAGAGAACGTTTTCCTCTCTGGAATTCCCAGCTGGTCTTTTGAAGATGGGCCCCTCTCCTGGGGCTACAAGACTGACCAGCCACTGCCCATTCTCCCCTTGGCACGGTTGCGGAGCTGTGCCCAAGCGTAAGGACCTCGGTTGGCCTGGCCTTTGTCTGCCGTCCTCTGTAGCGCCGGGGCACACGGGCCTTACTCAGTCCAGTGTGTGGTTTTGTGATGTTTCGTACTTGTTGAAAACTCCCTGATCGCCATGTCACTGACCAACTGAACCCTTTCCTCAGCTTCTCTGCGAGGGATGCAGGAGGTCCTTCAGAGAAAGGCGCTTCTTGCATTTCAGAGGTGAGTGGGAGTTCCTCTCTTCACTCGGCTGTGCACAATGACACCAGAGTGTGGTGAGTATAAAAAGAAGAGATATTTATAAGGATTATGTAAACAGTGTTCCACCCCTGGGAGTCTTTCCTCTTGAGCACCGAACATACAGCATAAAACTTGCTGCATCACTTGTTGCCATGCAGATCCACATTCTTCATCTGTTTATTCATCTGGGCACATTTTCATTCCTAATCAAGTTATTTCAGCTCCAAGAGAGGTACTTTTTATGTCCACGGAGATGATTCCTTTTATTAAAGACATGTGTCATCATCTAGAAAAAGGATCATTCTTTGCTTGCTTTTTTCTTTTTTAACATGTCAAGCTGAAGATTTTTATATTAGGAAATGAAAAAAGCCAGATATTAGGACAGTCTCTGAAATACTACCTGAGACAGTCAGGCCAGCAGGCCCAGGGCTCTCTATCCCTGCCGTGTTCGTAACACCTTACGGTCACCCCCATCGCTGTGCCTTTCACGAAATTAGAGAAGGCCTGACGTTAGACAATGCTTGTGTGTCCCAGGGCCCTTTCACACCCTTTACTTGAGCCTTGGCCCGCATCAGTAAGTGGACGAGACAAGGTGTGTGTTCACTGCAGGTGAGGGTCTGAGACGCAGGGATGAGGAGCCAGAGGCCTGTGACTGTGGAGGTCGGGAAGGCCAAGCTCTCTGACGCTGAGCAGCTTCTCTGGCACCCACTACGCCCCTGCCGCCGCGGCTGAGTCGTGTCTGACTCTGCAACCCGGTGAACTGTAGTCCAGGCTCCCCTGCCCATGGGATTCTCCAGGCAAGAATACTGGAGAGGGTTGCGTGTGCTCCGCCAGGGCACCTTCCCCACCCAGGAACTGAACCCGGGTCTCTCCTGCACCTCCTGCACTGGCAGGCGGGCCACATGGGAAGCCCCGTGTGCCACAGTGCCCTGATCTGATTCTCACTGGAGGTGTGACGAATCGCTGAGAGCACAGCACCGTGACGTCCAGTGTAGAATTGGTATTGATCCTGTTGCCGTAAATATCTGTGTTACCCTGATTTCTTGTTGTTATATTGGAAGCTCAGTTACCTACCCTGAAGTTTCGGGAAGATCTCTCGGTTCAGTTCAGTCGCTCAGTCATCTCCGACTCTTTGCAACCCCAGGACGTGAGGCCTCCCTGTCCACCAACTCCTGGGGTTCACTCAAACCCATGTCCGTTGAGTCTGTGATGCCATCCAGCCATCTCATCCTCGGTCGTCCCCTTCTCCTCCTGCCCCCAATCCCTGNTTTTTTACCTCTGTGCCACCTGGGAAGCCCAAATCAACCATCAGTTCAGTTCAGTTCAGTCTCTCAGTCATGTCCGACTCTTTTCGACCCCATGAATCTCAGCACGCCAATCCTCCCTGTCCATTACCAACTCTCAGAGTTCACTCAGACTCATGTCCATCGAGTCAGTGATGCCATCCAGCCATCTCATCCTCGGTCGTCCCCTTCTCCTCCTGCCCCCGATCCCTCCCAACATCAGAGTCGTTTCCAATGAGTCAACTCTTCGCATGAGGTGGCCAAAGTACTAGAGTTTCAGCTTTAGCATCATTCCTTCCAAAGAAATCCCAGGGCTGATCTCCTTCAGAATGGACTGGTTGGATCTCCTTGCAGTCCAAGGGACTCTCAGGAGTCTTCTCCAACACCACAGTTCAAAAGCATCAATTCTTCGACACTCAGCCTTCTTCACAGTCCAACTCTCACATCCATACATGACCACAGGAAAAACCATAGCCTTGACTAGACGGACCTTAGTCGGCAAAGTAATGTCTCCGCTTTTTAATATGCTATCTAGGTTGGTCATAACTTTTCTTCCAAGGAGTAAGTGTCTTTTAATTTCATGGCTGCAGTCACCATCTGCAGTGATTTTGGAGCCCCCCAAAATAAAGTCTGTCACTGTTTCTACTGTTTCCCCATCTATTTCCCATGAAGTGATGGGACTGGATGCCATGATCTTTGTTTTCTGAATGTTGAGCTTTAAGCCAACTTTTTCACTCTCTTCTTTCTCTTTCACCAAGAGGCTTTTTAGTTCCTCTTCACTTTCTGCCAAAGGGTGGTGTTATTTGCATATCTGAGGTTATTGCTATTTCTCCCGGCAATCTTGATTCCAGCTTGTGTTTAACCATACTTCAATTTAAAAAAACACTACAAATTTTTTTTTTAGTGATCATATTAACTCAATTTTAGAAAGGGAGAAATGAATCAGAAAGATGGTAGAAAGTTGTAGGTTCCAATATGAGTTCAAATATTTTTCCTCTTGTATTTTCACTGTAATGATTATAGTATTATATTTTAAAAAAGGAAAGTTCTGAAAGGAGAAAGAAATATTGGTCTGGTTATAATAATTAGTACATAAATAAAATAAATTAAAAAAATAAAAATTTTTGATGTTTAAAAAAATCTAATCATCCTGCTTCCACTCAGTGTCATATTTATTGTGTTGTTCAGTCGCTAAGTTGTGTCTAACTCTTTGTGACCCCAAAGAGTGTAACACTCCAGCCTCCCCTGTCCTTCACTGTCTCTTGGAGTTTCCTCAAATTCATGCCCATTGAGTTGGTGATTCCCTCCAACCAGCTCATCCTCTGTTGACCGCTTGCTCTCCTGCCTTCAATCTTTCCCAGCATCAGGGTCTTTCCCAGCGAGTTGGCTCTTCACATCAGGTGGCGAAAGTATTGGAGCGTCAACCTACTTATCTATGTGTCTGTCATCTATCAATCTTTACATATATAAGAATAACCATATGGGAGAAAAGTATTCCAAGTTTCAGGAACCCACCGACTTAAATTGTATCTGAGACCATAGACGTTTATTTATTGACTCTAATAGCCACATGAACTTATTCAAATGCAAAAAATAATTGTTCAGATGTTACATATATGCTTTCAATGTGGGCAGAAGAGTTCTTAGTAACATTATCTTCTCTTAGAGTCCCTATTTCTTGTTCAGAAAAGTTTAGTTTTTAAGCTATCTTTAAATATCATTCTGACGTGCTACGATCTCCGCTCACCTCCTAATTCTCCAACACTCATCTGTTATTTACAAACAGTTTTGTGTCACTTCTCGGTAGGTTGGATGTCCCCATTCTGCCTTTCTTTTAACTCCCAGTGAGTTTGTGTCCACTCTTAGTCCACCCCCAGGACGTGCCCAGCTCGTGCGGATTCTCCTGTCGCAGCCACACTCGCTTTTGGCTCCAACTCCAAACACCTTCTCTAATCCACTTTCTCATCCTTTCAATTGCAGATACACACTCAAATGCCTCCTGAATATTTGCTGTAAATAATGCCTTCGGTTGGTCACCTCCCCCGAAGCTGAGTTCTGAGCCCCCTTATCTCTTTTTTTTTTTTCCGTACATTGACATGAATCCGCCACGGGTGTACATGAACTCCCAAACATGAACACCCCTCCCACCTCCCACCCCACATCTAGTGATACAGTTTTTTGCAGATGTCCCAGCAACCATTGGGGCTTCCCTGGTGGCTCAGATGGTAAAGTGTCTGCCTGCAATGCGGGAGACCCGGGTTCGATTCCTGGGTCGGGAAGATCCCCTGGAGAAGGAAATGGCAGCCCACTGCAGTATTCTTGCCTGGAAAATCCCATGGACAGAGGAGCCTGATAGGCTACAGTCCATGGGGTCGCACTTCACTTTCAGCAACCATTGGGTGTCTTGACTGTGTCTTTGGTCTGTGACTTTCACCTGTACTGTTTCACTGCCTTTGTTATCAGAATCCTACTTCCCTTCAGAGCCCAGCATCCCAGCCTGGTTGTTTGCTTCTACCTGGGCTTCCCTGGTGGATCAGATAGTAAAGAATCCACCTGCAATGCAGCAGACCCGAGTTCGATCCCTGGGTTGGGAAGATCCCCTGGAGAAGGAAATGGCAACCCACTGCAGTGTTCTTGCTTGGAGAATCCCATGGACAGAGGAGCCTGCCTGGCTTCATTCCGTAGAGTCACACAGAGTCGGACATGGCTGAAGGGAGACACGCACCCATCCTCGTGCTTCTAACTGTTGTTATCTTTTCTATCTATACTACTTTTTCTCCAATGAGATGACAATGCCTGGAAGGCAAGGCTTGTCTATCTCTACAAGGCACATTGCTCTTGGTGAGCATCTCGCTGCCCATTCAGAGATAATGCAGGAGTCCTGTAAGACTGAGCCACTGAAATGAGCTCCCCAGAGCATCCATTGTGAGCATGCACTCTCCCAAGCCTGCCTTGGTGGAAAATAGTTCTGGAGTCCCATAAGAGCCCTAACCACAGAATCCTTGGCTAGAAAGCTCTAAAAACCACTCCATCCTTTGGACAAACAAAGAAACTAAATCCAAGATAAGGCTGCCAGTTCACATTTGTACAGCTAGTTAACATCCAAGCTGAAACTAGAATAAAATAAGAAGCTACAACAATCTAGAACAAGTAGTATAGAGTTCACTTTCTTACCCAAGTGTTTGGTGAATCAAAGAACATCTTCTATAGTATCAGTGATCACTGTCACCAATATTTACTGAGCACCTTCCAAAGTCAAGGCTCTTCTTAGGGAGAGGGTGTACTGGACAGATATGGTCAAAGGTACAAAGTTCCAGTTATATGATGAGTGAGTCCTAAGGATGTAATGTACAACATGGTCAATAAAATCTACACTGCCACATATTATATATGAAAGTTGTTAAGAGACTAAATCCTGAGATTTCTCATCTCAAGGAAACATATTTTTTTCCATTTCTTTAATGTTGTATCTGTATGAGGCGATGAGTGTTCACTAGATTTACTGTGATCATCATTTAATGGACTATGTAGGTCAAGTCATAATGCTGCACACCTTAAACTTCTACAGGGCTATGTGTCAATTATATCTCAATAAAACTGGAAGAAAAATTGACATATTTTTAAAAAGACTCTTCTGAGTCCAGGTAATGAAGGGGAGAGATATTGGTCAGGCAAATCACTACTTCATCGCTACTTCAACAAGAGAAACAGAGAGAAGTCAACGTGCAAGGGGCTCCTAGAGCCCAGCTGAGGCAGATGTGCCTGGGGAAGGGGTGAGGGCCCGTGGGAAGAGAGCTAGGTTGTCATTCGGGATTTGGTCCAAACCAGCTGTGCTGTCTTGGTTTAGTCCTTCAACCACCCTGAATATTGGCTTTCTTATCTGCAGAGCGATTCTGACTGTGCTTTCTAGTTCGCATGTTCTGAAATGGGTGTGTGTGTGTGTGTGTGTGTGTGTGTTTGCATGCGTTAAGTTGCCTCAGTCCTGTCCCACTCTTTGCAACCCCATGGACTGTAGTCCGCCAGGCTTCTTGGTCTATGGGATTTCCCAGGCAAGAATACTGGACTGGGTTGCCATTTCCTCCTCTAGGGGATCTTCCAAGCCCAGGCTCAGACGTTGCATCTCTTATGTCTCCTGCATTGTCAGGCAGATTCCTTACCAGTAGCACCACTTGGGAAGCCCCAGTATAGGGATGATGGGGCCGCAAACCTTTATCCTTCGGCAAAACTTAAATGCCTGGTGGGGCCGATCTATATGTAGCTGTGTTTACAGGAAAGCCTCTCCATTCTAGGACCAACTAAAACCTCTGAATGTGAGGAAGGAGGCAGTCACTCCTGCCTTCCTTGCCCTTCCAGGTTTTGTCTTAACCTGATCTATTTTCCCCTTGTCCTGGCTCTTATTCTTTCTAAGGAAGAGGGGAGATACTCAAGTGCAAAGGTCAAGTTCATTATATTTCTCAGCTCACATATATCACCATCACTGGGCCTTCATGAGTCCCCTCTCCTGTCTTAGGTATTTATTCATTGCCTTTTAGCCCTGCTTCCCACTCCTATTCTGTATCCCAAGAGAAACCATTATAAGGGGCTTAATATATGTCATGTTGCTTGAATGTGCTCTTGTAAAGTGTGGACTCTTGCTTTGTGAGTATTTTTAAACTTCTGTAAATGTTATTAGGTTGTGGACCGGATGTCTATTTTGCTGGTAAAGTTGGTAAAAGAGTTCCCAACCCCAAGCCTCTTCCTCTCCATCACAGAGGAAGTCTTCAAGCAGAGGAGATCTGCTAATACTACACTGCCCCCAGTGTGAAAGAGCTCATATTATTCATCCTTTCAACAAAGAAAGAGAAACAATACAGCATAGTGATAAAGCACATAGACTCTCTCAAGTCAAATGCACGTGAGACTGAATCCTGCTTTCCTATGTGTATGTGACTTTAGGCAAATTACTCAGCCTCTCAAAAATTTCCATTTCTGTCTGTAAGACAGGACAAGAATAAATCATGGGGTTATCGTGAGGATTAAATAATATACGCTTAGAGCAATGGGGACTGGCATAAAGTCTAAATAGATGACAGCTTATTATTAATTATAATAATTAATCAATAATTATTCATTATAATTAATCATTAATACACACATATTAGTGGGCTCACAGGTGCCAGACCTACATGTCTTGCACAGGGGAGTAAGTTTAGGATGAAAGACAAACAGAAAGTTAAGAACTTTAAAGACACATCTGAGAACAAAGAAAACTGCATAACTAAAGCTTTGTGAACCCAAGTCCCTGGGAACAACAGTTCCAATGCAGATGCTTACAAGTGTCCTAGCTGATCACTTTTTACCCTAGCATGAAGAAACAAAAGGAAAAGAGTCACGTTACATGAGTGGAACATTTAAAGGTTTTTCTAAAGGTTAAAATAAGCACTTTGAGGCACATGCTTTGTCTGACCCCACTTTCCCCACCCTCAGTGAGAGTCTACCACACATGTAAATTGCCATCTGTCTGGCATCAGCTTGGTCAAGACTGTTGTGCAAGGGTAACCTATATTCTGAGATCTACTCTACATAGAAGCTTAGAGTCACACGGACTTGGTCAGAGCCTGGGAGATCCTTAGTGGTCGTCTGCCCCATCCTCCTTTACACAGGAGGAACTTGAATAGATTAAGTCTCCATCACATCACATGGTGGTGTGTAATGTGTTTCAACAGACACGGGGTGATCATACAAATAACCCCCGCAACTGAGAGTTAGCAATTTCTGTTCTTACCTCCAAGTTCACGGACATCAGCATGGGGACGGGGTATGGGGTGAGGGGATGATGCCCAACCTCTCCTTAGAACCAAGAAGCATTCCAGAATGGTCTCTGGAACAGATTCTTCTAGGGAAGAACGCAGCCTAAATATAGCAAGTCACATGTTCCTGAGCCTCTCCCCACCGATTTAACCTTTAAAGGCCATGCCCTGGGAAACAATGATCTCAGTCAGTCCCCTTCAGCAGACTGAACTCTGGACCCATTGTCTAAAGCAGCCCAAACCAGGTGAGTCACATAAGTGACGCCTAAAGCCACGGTGATGGTAACTCGATTACGAAAACCCCACCCTGGGGGGTTAGCTCAGGGAAGCAAATTGAGTACTTCCTCAAAGACATGTCTTTCAGCCCAGTGATTCATGAGTTCAGAAAATATGTTACCCTTCTATTCACACTTTCCAAACCAGCTGAACTGCCACTGTCAACTGCCATGCGCTCTTAGCGCCCAAGTAAAGTATCCATTGAGTTTTAGCAGAAGGATAGATTAAACTTCTCTCTTCTCCATTTCTCAGTGTAATGATTGTGTTGCTGCTTTCAAGAACCTTCTTTTAAATGCTCTACCAGCTTCCACAGGCATCCACCCATTAAGTTGAAATTATACACACAGGTAAGGCTAAATAGCCAGCGATGTCAGTGATGGACGCTGTCAGCGGACTGTAGTCACAACTAGCATCGAAAGTAGAAGAAAGGATGGTTTGACTTCATGCGGTGCGTGTTTTGTTTTTGCTTTTTTTGGCGGTGCTGGGTCTTTGCTGTTTTGCGAGGGCTTTCTCTAGTTGCGGCAACGGGGGCTACTCTCTAGTTGTAGCGCACAGGGTTCTCATTTCAGTGGCTTCCCCTGCTGAGGGGCACAGGCTCTACGTGTGTGGGCTCAATAGTTGCAGTTTCTGGCTCCAGAGCACAGGCTCAGTAGTTGGGGCTCATGGGCTTAGCTGTCCCAGGGCACATGGGATCTTTCCCAAGCAGGGATTGAACCTGTGTCTTCTGCATTGGCAGGTAAATTCTCATCCACTTCGCCACCAGGGAAGTCCTTATACTATGCATGTTAAAGTAACCAGAAAGAACAAATATGTGGACTCTTGTGATTCCAGAAAAATTTTTAAAGAGGTGTGTTTTAGAGGAGTTATATGTACTAGAAACACTCTTCCTATTTCTAGATATATGTAGAAAGTGCCCAAAATTTATTATATTTTTTCTGATGAGTTTAGGTGTTATAAAATTCTATCAAACAAACTGCATTTATTAAGACATAATTAACCTATTTTTACATTTTAATCATCTAAGACATATATAACCGCAATCACAGCTTCAAATTAGCATGATAATCAATGTTATCAAACTGAATTAATTTAACGCTAATCAAAAAGCAAAAATACCATGACATTCTACTTAATTCATGCAGTGTTATTTTGGGAAATATGCAATATCTGTTGGAACTTTTGAAATTAATGAAAACAACTCAGAAATCCTTCTTATTTCCTTCAAAGACCCCCTAAGGGCTCAGGTACCCAAGAGGGTGAAGCACTGACTTACAGCTTCATAAAGGGCCCAGTGAAAGTGTTAGTCACTCAGCTGTATCTGACTCTTTGCAACGCCATGGACTGTATAGCCTGCCAGGTTCCTCTGCCCAGGGAATTCTCTGGGCAAGAATGCTGGAGTGGGTTGCCATTCCCTTCTCCAGGGGATCTTCCCAACACAGGGATCAATTCCAGGTCTCTCACATTGCAGGCAGAGTCTTTACCATCCGAGCAATTGGGGAAGCCCCAAAGAGCCCAATAGTAGAGGTTATATAGCCTTGAATTAGAGAGGATGCCTTACCTTTTATTTCTGTCTTGGTCTCCCCTCAAAAGGTGTGTGTAACCAAGACATAAGCACAATGCTTACCTCTTCAGTCTTTCAATTTCCCCATCTGTACCTTGTTAGAAAATGCATCTTTTAAAAAGTACACAAATTTCTCTAGAACAAATTTACTGAGACCTAAGTTAATAGCCTAGAGTAGCAGGAATGAAGAATGAAGTCAATTTCTAATGAAGCTGATCTAACAAACCAATTACTACACTACTTTGCCTGGTTTCTTGAATTTATAGGAAGGTAAGAGTAACAGTTGGAGAAGGCAATGGCACCCCACTCCAGTCCTCTTGCCTGGAAAATCCCATGGATGGAGGAGCCTGGTAGGCTGCAGTCCATGGGGTTGCTAAGAGTCGGACACGACTGAGTGACTTCACTTTGACTTTTCACTTTCATGCATTGGAGAAGGAAATGGCAACCCACTCCAGTGTTCTTGCCTGGAGAATCCCAGAGACGGGGTAGCCTGGTGGGCTGCCGTCTATGGGGTCGCACAGAGTCGGACACGACTGAAGCGACTTAGCAGCAGCAGCAGCAAGAGTAACAATTAACTTTCAGAAATGAATGCAACAACTTCAGGAAGCTTTCCAGTGTGTATGCAGGGTCCTGAAGTGACGGTTTCTGTGGGGTTACCATCATACAGAGCAAAAGAGTTGATATTGCTTACCTGAATGCTGATGAGAGAAAATCAGAAAGAATGGCAACCTCTTACAGCAAATGGGGTCCTGTTTGCTATACATAGTAGTGATTTCCTGTTAGGAGTTTACAGAGTATGCATGTTAAGAGTAGTTCCAAATTTAGATACTAAAATCTTATTCAAAATCCCTATTTCAAACTGACCCTGGGAAAAGGAGAAACAACAAAAAACTCTTTCTTATCATGCAACATGCTTCCAAAAGATTTGTGTTTGTCATCCTGAAGCAAATTTACTGACTTAAAATCACGAGCTGCGTCTCACTCCTTACCAGTTCCATTTATGGTAACAGTGAATCAGATACACATCAGGGGGCTCTTTGTTGCTTAAGCAGCCTAGTGCGTGAGTGAAGTTGCTCAGTTGCGTCCGACTCTTTGCAACCCTATGGCCTGTAGCCCACCAGGATCCTCCATCCATGGGATTTTCCAGGCAAGAATACTGAGGTAGGTTGCCATTTCCTTTTCCAGGGGATCTCCCCAACTCAGGGATTGAACCCTGGTCTCCCGCATTGCAGGCCGACTCTTTACTGTCTGAAGCCGATAACAGAAGCAACACTTATGGACCACAGTTGTGTGGACACTAAGTCCTGTCCAACTCTTTACCACCTTATGGACTGTAGTCCGCCAGGCTCCTCCATCCATGGGATTTCCCAGGCAAGAATACTGGAGTGGGTTGCCACTTCCTTCTCCAAGGGATCGAACCCACGTCTGTTGCATTCGCAGGCAGGTTCTTTACCTCTGAGCCATCTGACTGTCTATAAATCCTTAGTCTCCAACCTATGTTTTGATTCAGGAAGATTAAGGCAGGACCCAGAAATCTGCATTATTTTAACAAGAACTCCGAGTGATTCAGCTGTTTGAGGTTCTTAGCCACATTGTTTAAAGTGCTGTTTTAAAAGAATACTCATTTTGGCTACACATGAAGCTAAAAAAACCTACCCTCTGCCACTTTGAGGCTAACTGGAAGAGCAGAGATTCCATCTGATTTAGAAGGATCTGTGCCGCAGCAGTCCATTTCCTCCCATTTTATTCATGTGTCATTTCATGCTCGCTGAAAGAGCTTTTCAGGGTGAATATAGTAGCAATGGTTCTGTCACTTGCACAAAAGACCTCCAAAAAGCTCCGAAATTGGTGGCACTGAGTTACTCCGGAAGTAGAGTTAATGACTGAAAATGTAATTGTTTAAAAGTTTGTTAAAAAAGAAGTTAGAAGAAGTTTACCTCTGGTACAGTAGAGTAAACGCAAACTAAACCTGTTCCATCCCAGATAATAACTACTGGGGTGGGAAGATCCCCTGGAAAAGGAAAGGCCACCCACTCCAGTATTCTGGCCTGGAGAATTCCATGGACTACAGTCCATGGGGTCGCAAAGAGTCGGACACGACTGAGCGACTTTCACTTCAACTCACAGAGCAACATTTATAAAAAACAAAACCAAAAACCATCGGAGGCAGCATGCAGTGAACAAAAGCAGGCAGATTCTAGAGAGGGCAGTTGACGTTTGGAAAAGTGGGCTGGTACAGGTTGACAAGGTGAGCTTCCCCCAACATTTTTCCCCCTTAGATGCAAGAAAGTTGATCACGGGGCCCAGTTAAAATGCCAATAGGAAATCTGCAGTGTTTTCCAGCTTGAAGAACCAGAGAGCAGAGTTCAGGGCAACCACAGCCACTGGAAAGTGAAGTCACCATATTGGGAAGGTAGAGGTCCATGGTGAGGAGCCATAGATTATGCGTGTAAACTCTGACTGAATGTCTGAGTGACTCTCAAGCGACCCAGGCACAGGGAGAACTGCCAACAGCGCAGCTAAAGGGACATGAACCAAAGGAAAATTTGATCTGCCAACCAAAATTAGAGTTTTCAATTAGAATGCAAACAAGGGCTTACTAAGACAAATCAATGGGAAAAGACAGCATTCCTCCCGATTATCTACAGCACAACACTTCCAATGTCTAGAATATAATCCAAAATGATTCAACATCCAAAGAAACAGGAAAATGTGACTCACACTCAAGAGAAAAAGTAATCAACAGAAACTGACCTTGACACGACCCAGATGTTTACAGTAGCAAACAAGGACTTTAAAACATCTATTATAACTATGGTGAATAAAGTAGAAGAAAATATACTCGTCATGAATGAAAGGTGGAAAATTTCAGCATATTGGAAGCTTTTTTTTTTAAATTCTAAAACTGACTACAATTGAACAACATGGGTTTGAAGTGAGCAGGTCCACGTGTGCATAGATGCTTTGCAACAGTAAATACAGCAGTCCTACTCGATCTAGGGCTGGTTGAATCCCTGATGGGGAAACACTGGATGAAGGAACTATGTGATGGGAGGATCAACTCTTAAGTTTCATTCAGATTGGTTGAGGATACCAACCCCTGTGTTGTTCAAGAGTCAACTGGAGTGTACCTGCAATAAAACATTTCGTTGGGGAGGCTAGGTAACAGTAGGATGGTGATAACAAGGGAAAGCATCAGTAAGCAAGAAGAGATCAATAGAAATTCAGTGTAAAGAACAGAAAAAGCCCAAAGTTAAGATCCCTTCCCTTATGCAACTCAGCCCAACAACTTCCCCTCCTCTACCTCAAGAGAAGACCAAAGAGGGTAAAACAGGATAAGTCTCTAGAAAGGGTAAAAAGTGGTGGGGGTCGGGGTGGGAAGTCCTCTGGATTGAGAGATTAGGCACTGTTCTGGGTGGTGGGTGGCACAAGGCTGAAACCAGAATGATGAAGCAGAAATTTACAAATGGAGTATGGAAATGTTCCCCCAAACACCCTCCAGCTGCACTCCAGCTCTCTTGCTGAGAATGTTAGCAGCCAGGCTTCAGTCTTACATTTTCCAACAGAATGTTAGAATGTCCTACATGAGGGAGAGTTACCAACCCAGGAGACAAGACCCAAAGGTGCTGACAGCCAAGGCTCTTTTCCCCAGCAAAGCCACCCAGGGAATTCCCATCTAGGAGAATACGTGCCTGGATGGCTGCATTCATTAAGAGAGAGAGCTGTGTGCGGCTTCCTTTCATCACTCAGCATGCAACCTTTCATAAAACAACCCTGTTTGCAGCTCCACCCTCAGCTGTTCCAAACATCCCTGCCAACGTGGTGAACTGGATGTCTGAGGAATGAGGGCGAGAAAGAGGCTTACTTCTACCTGTGTTCTCTTTTTTTCATAATTTTGAATTTTTAACATGAGCATGTATTATTCACTAAAAAATAAATAAAACATGAATTTTTTAAAAGTGCTTGGTAAAGAGATTGACAGATAAATTGGAGGAAATAACCCCAAAGGAGCAACAAAAGGAAAAGAGAAGAAAAATACCAGAAGACTAGAAGTAAGGAATTTAGAGAATCGATTTATGAAGTCTGACACCAACTGACAGTGGTTTTAAGAAAAGAATGAAGAAAATGTGGCAGAGGAAATTGTCAAAGAGTAATAGAAAACTTCCCAGAACTTGATATGAGACTCTGGACTGAAAATAGCCACAACGTGCTCAGCACAATGCATAAATAAACAATGACTAGAGTACACCAGCATAGAAAGGAAGACACTAAGAGCATTTAGATAGAATAAAAACAGTCACATACAAAAGACATGAACTAGAAAGGCATCAGAATGCTTGGGAGCATGAAGACATCAAACCAACACTAACTTCAAAATTCGGGAGGAAATTGTTTTCAACCTAGAACTCTGTAACCGGCCAAATGAGGGATCAAGCGTAAGGCCAGAGGAAAGACATTTTCAGATATTCAGGGAGTCAAGCATTTTACCTGCGAAACACACTTTTTAAATATGCTTCCAGAGGCTGTGTTTCAGAAAGGTAATCAAGTAAACCAGTATGAAGATGGAGGACACAGGAAAGGTGTAAGGAAAACCTGGGATGCAGCCGAGCAACCAGCCTAATGTACAGCCACGCCCAGACTGAAGGAAGTGGACGAAGGGCTCAGAGAGGGGAGCCTTTGGGGTACAATGGAATCAACTGCTTATCCAAGAGAGTTGATAGTTTGAAATGAAACAGGAGATGTCTGACTGACCTGAATGATCATGTGTGTGTGTGTATGGGGAGCAGGAGGGGGAGGGGGAGAGAGGAATTAAAGAGATAAGGAAATGAAACAGTAAGGCAATTAATTATCTTCAATAAAGGCAAAAATTTCCAAAACAAAATAAAACGTAATTTCGGCACATCACTTGGCTCAGGGGTCAACAATGTATACACAATCGTAGTAAAGTAAATACAAAATATGATTTAAGCATAATTTGGTAGAATTGGAGAAAGAAAAAGGGAAGAGTTAAAAAGCTAAACTTGACTGCTGCAATAGAAATTCATAGATAATGTCTATAGTTGATAAATCAAGAAATAGCAGTATATGATAAATCAAGAAGTAATATCCTTATTAAGGAGGAAGTAAATACCAAGAAGTGACGTCGCTCAGTCGTGCCTGACTCTTTGTGACCCCGTGGACTGTAGTTTGCAAGGTTCCTCTGTCCATGGAATTTTCCAGGCAAGAGTACTGGAGTGGGTTGCCATTTTCTTCTCCAGGGGATCTTCCCAACCCCGGGATCGAACCCAGGTCTCCCGCATTTCGGGCAGATGCTTTACCGTCTGAGCCACCAGGGAACCCCAGTAAATACCACAGTAATCAGCTAAAAGAATAGATGAGAAGTGATTGCCTCTGGAGGCAAGATCACAGATTAATTGTAGAGATGGGGAAGCCTGATTTTCATGATTACTCTTTAAATACAATTTGATTTTTATATATAGCTTTGATAATATAAAAAGCAGTATAAATAAATACAATAAAGACTGAATCACCAATCTTCAGGAATATTCTAACAAGTGAGTCTAGGAAGAATGATAATAATGATGAGACTTAGATTCTGCTTACTATCTGCTACTGCTTTTCTAAGCATATAATATGTATTAACTCATTAAATCTCATAACATATTTATATTATGTTCCCATTTTGTTGTCAAAGAAACTGAGGCAGAGTGAAATTAAATAACTTGTCCTGGGTTCACATAACTGTTAAGTCGTTGAGTTAGGATTTGGAAGAAGCTTCCAAAATCTGGGCAATTTACTTTTAATTGCCCCTTTAATGCAAATATTGCAGCAGACTGCCAAAATTTCTTCTAATTCTCCTCCCCCTCCCTTCTGTTTTATGCTGTATTTAGCTTCAATGATCACAGTACATATGAAATATACTAAGTTTCAATTTCCAAAAATATTCAGAAGTATTTTATTTGCAAGAATTTTTAAAAGTAAACATTTTGATGCCTACAAATTGCATACATTATAAAATGATTGCCCATTGCATAAGATTTATTTTTAAAAATCAGAAAAATAGAAAGCACAGATTACTCTTTGCTCCAAAGATTTACATTTAGCAGATCTCTGAAGTTGGGCAGAGAGGTTTGAAGACTACTGAAACAAAGAGCCTGGATTGTTATCGAGCTTCGAGCCTTTGAAACTGTTTCAGTTGGAAGTTATTTAATTCTTGAAACATCATCATCTGCGCCAGGTCACAATTTCATATCAACATCCTCACCATGTCTAGAAGGATCATTTCTCCATGTGTGGGCAGTGGACCAATCGTATTCATCATTTTGCAGGAAGAGTACAAAATACTGCCATCATTGTCCAATAGCCACAGTCGCTGAGCTACCAGGTCAGGTAATCCCAAGCAAAGCAGGCTAGCTGTGGTGCCTGACAGACAAGTTTGAAAATAGATGCATAGCCCCCTCAAGCTCAAGTATGCTAGACTGGTTTGTTAAAAACCATGCCCCTTTTTTTCAGGTTCCATATATAAGATCACATTTTCTTTGTCTCATAGGTCATCTGCCAACATAGCATTCTCAGTAAGAGACCTGAACTCTGAGAAGGCTCATGAAGTATTGTGGCTGGCTTTTTTGCACTGTATTCCATATAACAAGTACCTTCAGGAAAAATACCTTAATGCTCACACAAATCCACTTGCCATTTACAATAAGCATGCTGAACACTACTGTTATCCTTACTTTACAGTGAGGAGACTGAGATTCAGAGAGGTTAAGCAACTCACCTATAGTCACACAGTGGAATCCAAATACGTGGCATCCAAATCCAGCTGTATTAACAGATTCCTTTGTTGCTCACAATGTTCTTAGTTTCTCTTATCTACAAAAATAAAGCTATAATATACTTAGGTGATTCAAACCTGTACAATATTTTTCAAATGTCAGATGTTCCTCCTTCACATGTCAGAGTGAGGGACTTGACAAGAGATCATTACTTTAAAGAATGGTTTGAGATGTATTTGGGAGCAAGGAACGCCTTGGTTTTCATTAAAATCACGTATGCTAAAGGTCAGTCTAATGTTGTGAGCTTTGCCTTGGGTCGGGGGGATGTATTAGAGAAGGAGGGAAGAGGGTAGTGCTTAAATCATTTAAATTACCTCTTAAGTTTTCCTTAGTTTTATCATAATTCCTTATAAGTTGATGGCACATTCAGCTTTGAAGACGTTTTGCATATATTTGATGTTCTGCAACTTCCCCTTCCTTTGAAAGAAACATTAGTTATCTTCCAGAGAGCTCTGGGAACATTTCAGAGATCTAAGTATCTTTGGGGGGAAATGGTTTCTAACATAAAATATTGTCTTAAGCGTTTAAAGCTGGCTCTGTTAATCTTCCATTTAAAAAAAAATCAGGACATCACAGTGACATTATAAGAGAGCAGTTGTCTATAATTTGCCTGGCTAAATTTGGTTTCCGGATTGTCAAATATGCAAGCGTATTGTTTGGAATAATAGTTAATAATAGTTTCCAAGCAAGTCGGAAATAGAGCCACTATCATTGAAAAGCTGGAGCCAAAATGCTACTGCCTCTCCTGCAAGATAATGAGTTAATGAGGAAGACCTCTTTCCAACTGACAAACACCACCATCATTCAGAGTTATCTGGGCACCCACTACCTTGAACTCCAAGTCACTAACCCATGACAATGTGCTCACTAAGAATAGTGCCAATTACCGCCTCCTCAGCTAGGCCTTGAGCTAAACAGCTGGCACTTATATCTGGGTTCTGCAGGAAATGATGACTCCAAAAAGAATAAGGTCCTGGGTTTATAGAGCTGCTGTTAAGAACCAGGACAAAGCTGTTGGATTACAAAAGGGAGTGGATTTAAAACTCTGAGATTCTAGGGCACCTGGAATAGCTCCTTTGATGTACTGCCCAGAAAAGCCTTCCCGGAGCCCTCTCGCCCAGGTTTTGCACTGACTTTTTCCATTTTTCCTTCCAAGTCCATGCGCTGTGCCCTTCCACCCTGTCCTGTACCCCAGGCTGCTGACCTCTGAGGACTGCACCCACATAGTTCTCAGGACCCTAAGCTTTCTCTTGGTTTGGGTTAATAGGAGAAACCAGCAACTGACCAGAGGACGTGGGGACAGGGAGAAGGAGGTATGTATTCCTGGACCTGAAGCTCCGCACAGTGGTTCTGGCACCCCCGCTTCTTCCTCTTGCCCCTCAAGCTTGGGGGTGGCAATGGCTTCCTGCTTTGATGGTCCTGGTGCTTCGCCATCCCCTCTTGTTTTCTCTGAGCCTGCTCCACCTTTGTCAAGGGGCCCTCCTCCACAGAACGCCCTTCTGTTACCCCTTTTGAATGTCTTGTCTGTCTCTTGTAGGACTCTGATGCTGTGTCTTTTTATTCTCTTTGCTTACAGCTAGTCGAGGCTGGTTCTCATGAGGGAAAGATATCAGCTTTTGATGAATACAGAGGCTGGTAAGATGAACAGTCTCTGTATCGGATGGGATCGGTTCCAGGACAGCCTGTAGATTCCCAAATCTGTACCTGCTCAAGTCCCATGTACAAAGTGGCCCAGTATTTGCGTAAAGCCTATGCACCTCTTCCATGTACACTTTAAATCCTCTCTGGATTACTTCTAATTCCTAATACAATGTAAATGCTATGTAAATAGTTGGCAGCACTGCAAATTTAAGTTTGACTTCTGGGAATTTTCTGGAATTTTTTTTCGAATATTTTTGATTCACAGTTGGCTAACTCCTGAGCTGCTAAACCCACAGAGAGGCAAGGCCAACTGTGTAACTGGGCAGGATGCCTCACACTCGACTGTACTTTATTATTATAGCTCTCCATCCAAACTCAAGCAAGTCGTCAAAACTTCACTGCCTGGTTTTTTAAAGCTCTGGAGACCCCTTCAAGACCCCTCCCGAGACCCCTCCCAACTAGACATCCAGCTTCCTATCCTCTAGTTCTCCTCCCCGCAGTTGGGACCTTCCTAGAACCATGCTGCCCTCACAGTCGACACCCCGTCTCCCTCTGAATGCCTCACCTTACCAACAACGTGATATCATCTTCGCTAGTAGACGTTCTGTCTCATTTTGTTTCCATTAAAATGCAGAACACAATTCTTAGGCCATAAGAAAACTTCTCAGTACTTGTAACTAGAACTCTTGGGATCAACTCAATATATATCACTTTATATAAATTACAAAATCCGCTTATCCATGTAACCAATTTGCCTGCATGTTCTGTAGACTAACTTTTTTCCCAAGGGCTTTGGCAGAGTCTAACAGGTAACGACAGCACATCCCAATAGGTATGTATGTATGTGTGTATATGTGTGTGTGTGTGTATGTATATAGATGTTTCTGTGTATGTATATATATAGATATATCTGCAAATCTATATCCATGCTTAGTCACTCAGTCATGTCCGACTCTTTTCGACACCATGAACTGTAGCCTGCCAAGCTCCTCTGTCCATGGGGATTCTCCAGGCAAGAATACTGGAGTGGGTTGCCATTCCCTCTTCCAGAGGATNCTGTGTATGTATATATATAGATATATCTGCAAATCTATATCCATGCTTAGTCACTCAGTCATGTCCGACTCTTTTCGACACCATGAACTGTAGCCTGCCAAGCTCCTCTGTCCATGGGGATTCTCCAGGCAAGAATACTGGAGTGGGTTGCCATTCCCTCTTCCAGAGGATCTTCCCAACCCAGGGATCAAACCCAGGTCTCCAACATTGCAGGAGGATTCTTTACCATCTGAGCCACCAGGGAAACCCTATCTGTATCTATGGATATATAAATTGTTAATATTTGCCTAAATGTGAGGTGCAGAAGGTGCTATATAAATAAGATGTAAATAGGATAGACTTTAAAATAAAACAGCTCTGGGTTTCAACTCCAGCTCTTGTCACCTTGAACCACTTGCTTAGACTCTCAGATCCTATTTCCTCTTCTGTAAAAATGGTGATAATCCCTTCTCCGTTGTAGTTATTTTGAGGATTAAATTATTTATTTTATGTGAAGTGCTTGACACTTACAAGATGCTTAATGAGTGTTTACTTCCTTCCTCCCAGAATTATGGTTTATAAACAAAGGAAATCCTGAAATTCCATGGAACTTCTGTTCCTTTTTTCCAAGAATCCTTAATCCTTTGAGTCAACCTGCTCAGAATCAGAAGCTCTGGCACTAGGAGGTTTACAGGCTGACAAAAATAAGCTCTTTGCTACAAATACCTTAAAATTAATCTTCCCAAAGTCCCTTGAGTTCACATGTTTAATTGTTAGAAATTTAGATGATTAATAAGACATGGTAGCGGCTGTGTTATGCTGTTAACTTATGCTGTGTTACCTGCCTTCTGGTAGGTAGAAACTGTACATGCATGCTAGGTGGCTTCAGCCATGTCCGATTGAAGGCTGATCCAGACAGAGATGCTAAAGGGGCAACAATGCTTCCTTTATAACATTTCCAGCTTCTTTTGGTCACCACTTGGGAAGGAGCTTCCTAGGGCAAAGGAGCAAAGAAACAGGAGGCTGCTAGGGGACAGTCAGCCTTCTCACCAACCCATCACTTGGAACAAACGTACACATGGTGGACGCACATGCCCTCTCCCAAGGCATGGAACTTTATCTGGAAAACACGCGCTCTGTTTGCCCTCAAGAATCTTTCATATTCTTTTCTGAGAAAAATTAACACTCTCCTCCTGACTGACAGAATTGAAAGAACAGATGCACAGTCATGGGAAGCAGGATATGACTTCCGAAGGACCACGTGGAATATGCTTTCCTTGAAACATACAGAGGCATACATCATTAAAAAGTTCACAAACAATAAATGCTGAAGAGGTTGTGGAAGAAAAGGAACGCTCCTGCCCTGTTGGTGGGAATGTAAATTGATACAGCCACTGTGGAAAATAGTATGGAGGATCCTTAAAAAATGAAAAATAGAGTTGTCATGCTGCTGCTGCTGCTGCTAAGTCGTTTCAGTTGTGTCCAGCTCTGTGCGACCCCATAGACGGCAGCCCACCAGGCTCCGCCGTCCCTGGGATTCTCCAGGCAAGAACACTGAAGTGGGTTGCCATTTGCTTCTCCAATTCATGAAAGTGAAAAGTGAAAGTGAAGTCACNTATGCAGTTTATTATTCTCTGCCAATTGTACCTCATTAAGACTGCTTTTAAACATCACACAAGAAAAAATAAACTTTAAGAAGGAAACAATACTCATTCACCTGTCCACTTACGTTTTGTACGTTTGACTGTGCATGTTACACTTCAGTGTAAGTACTATTTGCACACACAAAAAAATCAAGTTGTCAGGTAGTAAATATTCTTGCTCTCTTTTGAGGAAGAAATATAGAGCAGATATAAGAACAAATGCCTTTATGTGTTGTTATCTGAGAGGGTTAGAAACATAAGACCCTAGTGACCATTATCCATCCCTGTGGCCCAGAGAGAGGAAGATGCAGACAGAGGGCGTAAGGCTTCTCCACGCTTACCCTTGACTGTCATCTTGCTCTTTGAAAATTCTGCAAAATAAATATCCTCTGAAGAAAGACGAGTCACCAGGTAATTGGGGTGGGGAGCTGAAACGGGGAAGAGAAAAGGCACACGAGCATCTTCTAAAATCAGAAACACCCTGGACATACAAACAAGGAGAGCCCAAGCTGAGACATTCGCAAAGCTCAGCGACCACACCAGTCTGGGGTCACCGAGTAGACGGGCATCCACTTGTCATGTGACTTATCTGCTGCCTGGAAGTGTAAAGATACTGCTACACTCTAAATAGAGTTGCCAGAAATACCTAAAATTAAACAAACCCACACCACCCTAGGCTGCACTACTGCTGTGATACCAAATCACCCAACTAGTCACTACAGATTGACAGGCCAGTACATGCCATGCACAGCCCTGGCACTGGCAGGAGCCCAGAGAAAGATCGCTGTAAGACGAGGTTTATTCCCTGAGGTCTTTCGGTCCCATCACAGGTGAAATCGCAGCATGCAGTTGTTGTCTGCGGAATGAAGAGGGGCAAGTTCAAAGGGAATGAGACCAACCAGAGGTGGCATCAGAGATTTCATTTCTAGGCATTAATTCCTGGCTCCCCTCAGCCAGGCTCCCAGTGGCTAGAAAGGAAATGGGCTTGGTTTCTGATCAGCTAGAAAGCGGCCCACATGTTGCTTTGCTGTTCCCCGTGCTCACCTCCAGGCAGCACCAGGTAAGCCTCTTGTGAGCTCCCCTCCCCACTTTCTTTTCTGGCTCCAACTCCAGATCCTGGCTTCTCCCACCTCAGCTTCCTGGGTTCCAGCTAACAAGTTTCATTTGTATTTTGCTAAGACTGCAGTAAGGCTTCCCTGGTGGCTCAGACAGGAAAGAATCCGCCTGCAATGCAGAATACCTGGGTTCAATCCCTGGGTTGGGAAGATCCTTTGGAGGAGGAAATGACAACCCATTTCAGTATTCTTGCCTGGAGAATTCCTTGGGCTACAGTCCATGGGGTCGCAAAGAGTCAGACATAACTGAGTCACACACACACACACACACACACACACACACACACACAGGAGGCTGCTGTAACAACAAGCCTGCTTAAAACAGCAGTCCCCAACCTTTCTGGCACCAGGGACAGGTTTCATGGAAGACAATTTTTCCACTGAGCAGGGGCTGGGGGATGGTTTCAGGATGATTCAAATGCATTACATTCTATTACTATTACATCAGTCCCACCTCAGATCATCAGGCATTACGTTCCGGAGGTTGGGGACCCCTGGCTTAGAACACAGGATCGTTAGTTTCTAGAGAATACAAGTTCAACATCAAGCTGTCAGCAGAAACCTCTAGGAGGAGGGTCCTTCTTACGCTTTCCAGCTTCCAGTGGCCCAGGCATCCTTGGCTTCCGGCAGCACAACTCCTCTCTCTGCTCCATCTTCACAAAGTGTCCTCCCCTGTGTGTGTGTATTCTGCGTCTTCTGTCTTCTTACAAGCACAAGAGTCATAGAGGATTAAGGGCCCTGCCTACCTTCTACCCTCTACCAAAGAACATCCCATTCACAGGGTTAGGACTTCAACCAGTGGCCCAGGCATCCTTGGCTTCCGGCAGCACAACTCCTCTCTCTGCTCCATCTTCACAAAGTGTCCTCCCCTGTGTGTGTGTATTCTGCGTCTTCTGTCTTCTTACAAGCACAAGAGTCATAGAGGATTAAGGGCCCTGCCTACCTTCTACCCTCTACCAAAGAACATCCCATTCACAGGGTTAGGACTTCAATGTGGTGGCAATGGTGGTGAAGAACCCGCCTGCCAATGTAAGAGACACAAGAGATGAGGGTTCAATCCTTGGGTCGGGAAGATGCCCTAGAGAAGGGCATGGCAACCCACTCTGGTAGTCTTGCCTGGAGAAACCCATGCTCAGAGGAGCCTGGCGGGCTACTGTCCAGGGGGTCTCAAACAGTCGGACACAACTGAAGTGCCTTAGCACACAGTGCATGTATGTATTTGGGGGCGAGGGGAGACAATTTAACCCACAAGGCCCCATATCCCCACATTATACAGAGAAGGATCTCCACTCTACAAACAAGTCTTTTTTGTTGTCAGGNAGTCGGACACAACTGAAGTGCCTTAGCACACAGTGCATGTATGTATTTGGGGGCGAGGGGAGACAATTTAACCCACAAGGCCCCATATCCCCACATTATACAGAGAAGGATCTCCACTCTACAAACAAGTCTTTTTTGTTGTCAGGATGGTATCTCACAGCAAAACTTTGATGAGTGATTATGTTAAAAGCCTCCCTCCCCACAGCAGGGGAGGATGGAGATGAGCGAAGAGTGAAGAGGGCGGAAACCCACTTCCTTCCACCTCTGGGAGGATGTGCAAAGACCCAGCGGGGAGGAGGGCAGCGCTCTCTGGAGCCCTGCTGACTCGAAGGATGGGGACAGCAGGGCGACACGTGCCTTCTAGCCCTGGCCCCGCCACCTCTGATAAGCTGCTTAGCCTTTTGATCCCTGCTTCTCTGGTTGTAAAACGGAGATGAAGTATTAAAACATGGCCCGGGTCCTTTTTGCGCTTGCAAATATCCTGATTTTACAGCGACATCTGGGGCATTTCTGCCATCACAGCCTGTGGGTAACCAGACTGGGGTGTGCACTGCAACAGGCCCAGGCTGGAAGGCAGGACCCTGGATTGGCAACGAAGAAGGGGGGTAGCCCCAGAATGGGGAGGAAGACAGCTCTGCAGGGCGCAGACCCAGCTCCTCTCACTCCCCAGGTGGGAAGTCATTCGGCTTCTTCCTTCGACTCCTCCTCTTCGGCCAGCCCCTTTCCAGGCTCAGATGCCCCTCTGTCAGAGCAGGAAAAGGGACATTAACTAAGACTAGGCTGGGGCTTCCCTGGTGGCTCGGTGGTAAAGAATCCTCCTGCTCAGTGAAACATGTATACTATCATGTAAGAAACGAAGCGCCAGCCTATGTTCGATACAGGATACAGGATGCTTGGGGCTGGTGCACAGGGATGATCCAGAGAGATGATATGGGGGGGAGGGGGGAGGGGGATTCAGGACTGGGAGCTCGTATACACCCGTGGCGGATTCATGTCAATGTATGGCAAAACCAATACGGTATTGTAAAGTAAAATAAAGTAAAAATAAAATTTAAAAAATAAGTAAATAAAAATAAAGCCAAAAAAAAAAAAAACCCACACAATAAAACAAAGTCCATTTACCTTATTTAAGCCTCATTATTATTTCTTTTTTGGTAATAATTGGAGAAATTCTTATATAATTTTAAAAATTAGGTTAATTTAGCTACCTAAAAGGAATTTCTTAATAATTAATGTAAATATATAAAAGAATATCTAGTAGACTGATTCAGTTCAGTTCAGTAGCTCAGTCATGTCCGACTCTTTGCGTCCCCATGAATCCCGGCAGGCCAGGCCTCCCTGTCCATCACCAACTCCCGGAGTTCACTCAGACTCACGTCCATCGAGTCCGTGATGCCATCCAGCCATCTCATCCTCTGTTGTCCCCTTCTCCTCCTGCTCCCAATCCCTCCCAACATCAGGGTCTTTTCCAATGAGTCAACTCTTCACATGAGGTGGCCAAAGTACTGGAGTTTCAGCTTCAGCATCATTCCTTCCAAAGAAATCCCAGGGCTGATCTCCTTCAGAATGGACTGGTTGGATCTCCTTGCAGTCCAAGGGACTCTCAAGAGTCTTCTCCAACACCATAGTTCAAAAGCATCAATTCTTCGGTGTTCAGCTTTCTTCACAGTCCAACTCTCACATCCATACATGACCACAGGAAAAACCATAGCCTTGACTAGACGGACCTTAGTCGGCAAAGTAATGTCTCTGCTTTTGAATATAC